>JAGVVM010000065.1:0-41207 GCA_019149425.1 Psidium friedrichsthalianum
TTCAATAAGCTCACCACTAATCTAAATAGGATAGCGCTATAATAGTGGGGTCGGCCTATACCAACGGACTAGGATCACGTACTAGGTTCAGACACTCTCAGTCTCCTCAGTACCAGACCCAACATGAAAAACAGACGTGCAAATTATCCAACACAGTTCATATCATACAGACGGCACAAGAGATATCAATCAGATGCATATGCAATGCTACAGGCCTCAACCGGCCATATCGGATCCCAATGGATCATGCTCAGGCCTCAACGGCCATAACGGGTCCCAATAGACCATGCCCATCTGTCACTCCCAAATCCATCAGGGCTCACCCAACAGTGCCCTACGGCATTACCACACTGCGTCTCGAACGCCTTACGTTGGTCTACCTTTTCTCTCCATTCCCCTCTGGGCGCATTCTCGTCACAACTCTAGTGACTCATGCCATGCTCTCAATGAATGCGGGGCCCTCATGATTGCAACCAGCAATTTAAACACAGAGCATGCATGCTATGGTATATGAGCACAGGTACAAGGCACATCAAGAAATCATCAAAGTGAACATGTGCTCGTCAGCCAGACCATATGAGATTCAAAGGCCCCACGCACAATCCCCTAGCCAGACAGACTCAATAGGGTATCCCATATTAACTCTCGGGTCAAAACCCATAACGATTAGAATCTCATCTCAGCGGCCTTAATAACTCGGCCTAAACCCAATCACCCAGCTAGTCCCCTAGGAGTTAAACCCACGACTAATGATTCAATGATTAAACAACCTTCAGGTGTAGTTGAATTAGGCTTTATTCGGTTTAAGGCCCAATTAAAGGATTCGAGTTCGAATGGTCCAATCCCGGCCCAAGCCAAGGGTAAGTAAGTTCATTAAGGTAGTCGGCCCATTATAAGGTTAAAGCCCATTAGTCAGTTGGGCCCATACGGTTCAAGGTTGAAGAAATGGGTTAGGCCATTAATTAGGTTGGGCTAATAATTTCAGTTGGCCCTAATAATAAACCAAGGCCCATTAATTAAACTTGAGCCCATTAATTAAATCTTAAGTCCATTATGATATTTAGGCCCAATTAGAGTTAATTTCGTGTAGGGCCCAAGCCCATTTTCAAGGATTATCCAATTAGCCCATCTAGCCCATTTTAGGTCCATTGATCACTCTAAGCCCATATGCATTAGTGGGCCTCATCTTTTAATGTTCCAACCCATCATTGGGCCCATTTAATTATAATTTTCGTCCCATTATAGGCCCATTAACCCAATTAGGTTCCATTAGGTTCAATTAGGCCCAATTAAGTTAGAATTAAGTTCTTAAGCCCAATACAATCCTTAGGCCCATAAATCTCACCAACTTCACTCCATTCAGCCCATCTATGACTTTTCAAGGCCCAAACCGAATTTCCTAGAGGCCCACAAGTTCGGCCCATTTCACAATAAGCTTAATCCTAGCCCAACATGCTTAATCACAACACATTATCCACTAATCACTTTAATTAGCAACTAATTCAATCAACCACACAAGCATACAACTAGCCTAGATTGAGATTAGTGGGTGAAGCTTACCGGTGGGCGGCGAAGACGACGGCGACGACGGAAAGGACTCCGGCGGCCTACTCGGGTTCACGGCTACAATGGGGAGCCGGGATTGGTTCGTCAAATAGGGTGTCCCACGGCCATGGAATGAAGTGAAGGAGGGCCATGAAGACTTACCAAGGCGTGAGGGTGGTCGGTGATGGCTGGACGTGGCGACGGCGGCCGGACCACGACGACGACGGGGACGGTGGCTTGATCGGACCGAGAGAGAGAAAGAGAGGGGTAAGGTCGGGGACGGCTCAAGGTGGCCTTCATGCCACGAGAAGACAAGGGACGGGGAGGAGAGAGCTTACCGTGAGGTGAAAGACCGGACGGTGAAGGGGCGGCGGAGATGGGCGGACGGTGGCGCTCCACGGGCGGCCGACGGACGAGAGGGAGGGCCGAGAGAGAGAGAGGTTTTCGGGAGGGAGAGGGGGAGGTGGCCGGCCGAAAATGGAGGGAATGAGGGAGGAGAGAGAATGGTGATAGATTATAATGAAGGAAAAGACAAAAAGGCAAGTGAAGTTAGTGGAGTGGTTAGAGGGATTTGTGACATGTGATTGATTGATGGATTTCATGGGGAATTGTGCCATGACGTGATTGATTGAGTGATTGATTGATGTGAATCTGATTGATGTGACATCTGATTTGACTTGCCTCGATTTGCGTGCCAAATGCACCGATCGGGTCCCGAGCGCGAACGAATTTTGGACTGGGTTTGGTGTCGGTCTATCGAATCTACTCTCAAAAATCCTAATTAGTCTCATTCTAAGGTCTGAGCATTTACCGGGGCATTTCGGTAATTTTCCATTCACGTCTTGCTTCTCGACGTGCACCGGCTGTCTGACCTTCGGTCGACATTTCTGAAACCGACTTCATTTCTTCATTGCGTTTATCTTACTGATTCGATTGTCCATCGTCAGATTTCATTTTGTGGTCAATTTCATAAATACCGACTCTGTCTCAGTCTCAAGCCAACGGGCGGCTGATTGGGAAAAATTCCCAAATAGCCTTTCCCCTTCGGTTGGTCAGCTCAGGGTAGCTAATCCTGAGTGAGCGTCGACTAGAGTGTATTAATGAAGTGTTTCCATTCATTTAGAAAGTCTGACTGTTGGGTCGAATTTTCAGACTGTCACATCGCGGCCAAGCGACGCTAGCGCAAACGACAACAATCGAAAACCTGGGAATGCGTGCCTTCTATACATGCATACATACACAAGATAATAGGGTAGTATGAAAAGGACAAGAACACTTTTACAAAAGGTAATACATCATCATATATATATATATATATATCAAGCGTTAGATACAGACCCCAAAAGAAAACCTCATCTATGGTCATGCTATCTACGCTCTCAAAATCTAGACCAGTAACAGCGGGACTCAGTCCACCTCTAGCTCCTCCTCGGGATCCTCCTCTGGTCCTCCTCTGGATCCTCCTCGTCTGTGTCCATGGCGTCACCCTCCTCGTGACCATCCGATCTCAGAGCGTCCTAGGGACGGCAACTCCTGCAAGGGTCGGGGTCGATCACCTCGCCACCATACTCGGCTGGCTGCAACAGGATAGGGTCGTCCTCCATAGGGATCGGGAGTCTCTCTGGGGTCCCTCGAAGCCATACAGGCCCTCTCTAAACCAGGCCTCGTATTATGGGGTACAAGATAAGGTCCACCCTAATCTACTAACACAGTAGTCACATGCCTATGCCACAGAGTGGCGTGCATATCAAAGGAGGGTGATCTCGGTATCCATCTGTACTGGTAGTCCAAAAAGCATCGGCGGTGCAGCCATCACGGTGACCGGATCTGTAAAAGAAGGGCAACTGTAACAGTCTGAAAATTCGACCCAATTGTCAGAATTTCTAAATGAATGGAAACACTTCATTAAAACACTCTAGTCGACGCTCACTCAGGATTAGCTACCCTGAGCTGACCAACCGAAGGGGAAAGGCTATCTGGGAATTTTTCCCAATCAGCCGCCCGTTGGCTTGAGACTGAGGACAGGGACGGTATTTAATGAAATTGACCACAAAATGAAATCCGACATTGGACAATCGAATCTGCAAGACAAACACAATGAAGAAATGAAGTCAGTTTCAGAAATGTCGTCTGAAGGTCAGACAGCCGGTGCACGTCGAGAAGCAAGACGTGAATGGAAAAATTACCGAAATGCCCCGGTAAATGCTCAGACCTTAGAATGAGACTAATTAGGATTTTTGAGAATAGATTCGACGGACCGACACCGAATCCTGTTCAAAATTCGTTCGCGCTCGGGACCCGATCGGTGCATTTGGCACGCAAATCGGGCAAGTCAAATCAGGTGTCACATCAATCGGATGTCCCATCAATCACATCAATCAATCAAGTGTCTTGTCAATCAAATCAATCAAGTCTTGGTCCAATTCCCAATGCAAATCCATCACTCACATCAAGGTCACTATTTGCAACCTAACCCCACTTACCTATTTTTGAATTTGGATATTAAACCATTATAATTCCTCACTCTCTCTCTCCTCCCTCACTTACTCGGCCGAATTCTCTCTCCCTCCCTTCTCCATTTTCTCCTCCTCCTTCGGCTTCTCTCCGTCCGCCGCGAAGCCGCGCCGACGCCACCGTACGTCGCCATCGTTCGGCTAGTCACGGACGCCACCAGCCTTGGCCCGACCTAGGTAAGTCTTCCAAGTCCCTTCCTCTTCATTTCCGCGGCTTGGATCCTCCATTGGAGCCGCCGATCAGCCCGTGATCCCTCTCTCTTTTCCGGTTGAACAGCCGCCGTCCCCGTCGCCCGTCCGCCGCCCGTCCCGACCCCACGGCCACCGTCAACCGTCGTCCTCACTTGGTAAGCCTCCCTAGCCCGTCCTCCCTTCATTCCCGTGGCCATATGTGTCACGCCCCGAATCCCAATAAACGAGCACGCGACACCCCTGATCATACACATCGAATCCTGCGTACGCCTGGCCTACGAGTAGCGACAGCCCAGGATGCTCATCGCTGCCAAGTGACGCTAGCGCAAAGCGACAACAATCTAAACCTGCGGAAGCGTGCCTTCTAAACATGCATACATACATAAGAAGGTACGGGGTAGCATGAAGAACAAGAACACTTTTACAAAAGGCAATACACAACATATATATATATACACATAAGCGTTAGATACAGACCCCAAAGAAAACCTCGCTATGGTAAAGCTATCTACGCTCTCTCAAAAGACTAGACCAGTACAGCATCTCTCATCCATCTCGAACTCCTCCTCGGGATCCTCCTCGGGGTCCTCCTCTGGGTCCTCCTCTGGGTCCTCCTCTGGATCCTCCTCATCTGTGTCCATCGCGTCACCCTCCTCGTGACCATCTATCTCGGATCGTCCAGGTGACGGCATCTCCTGCAGTGGGTCGGGATCGACCACCTCGCCTCCATACTCTGCTGGCTGCAGCAAGATCGGGTCGTCCTCCATGGGGATCGGGGAGTCTCTCTTAGGTCCCTCGAAGCCATACAGGCCCTCTCTAAACCAGGCCTCGTACCTATGGGGAACAAGATAGGGTCCACCCTGATCTACTAAAACAGTGGTCACATGCCTATGCCACAGAGTGGCGTGCATATCAAAATGGAGGGTAATCTCGGTGTCCATCTGCACTGGCAGTCCAAAAAGCATCGGCGGTGCAGCCATCATGGGTGACCTGGATCTGTAAAAGAAGGGCAACCACCGCCCATGAGTCGAAACTCAATAAGCTCACCACTAATCCTAACGTAGGATAGCGTATACTAGTGGGGTCGGTCCTATCCAACGGACTAGGCTCACGTACCAGGGTTCAGACACTCTCAGTCTCCTCGGTACCAGACCCCAACATGAATAACAGACGTGCAAATTATCCCAACACAGTTCATATCATACAGACGGGCACAAGAGATATCAATCAGATGCCATATGCAATGCTACAGGCCTCAACCGGCCATATCGGATCCCAATGGATCATGCTCAGGCCTCAATCGGCCATAACGGGTCCCAATAGACCATGCCCATCTGTCACTCCAAATCCCATCAGGGCTCACCCAACAGTGCCCTACGGCATTTACCACACTGCGTCTCGAACGCCTTACGTTGGTCTACCTTTTCTCTCCATTTCCCCTCTAGGCGCATTCTCACGTCACAACTCTGGTGACTCATGCCATGCTCTCAATGGATGCGGGGCCCTCATGATTGCAACCAGCAATTTAAACACAGAGCATGCATGCTATGGTATATGAGCACAGGTACAAGGCACATCAAGAAATCATCAAAGTGAACATGTGCTCGTCAAACCAGACCATATGAGATTCAAAGGCCCCACGCACAATCCCTAGCCAAACAGACTCAATAGGGTATCCCATATTAACTCTCGGGTCAAACCCATAACGATTAGAATCTCATGTCAGCGGTCTTAATAACTCGGCCTAAACCCAATCACCCAAGCTAGTCCCCTAGGAGTCGTTAACCCACGACTAATGATTCAATGATTAAACAATCCTTCAGGTGTAGTTGAATTAGGCTTATCTCGGTTTAAGGCCCAATTAAAGGATTCGAGTTCGAATGGGTCCAATCCCGGCCCAAGGCCCATGGGTAATTAAGTTCATTTAGGTAGGTCAGTCCAATATAGGGTTTAAAGCCCATTAGTCAAGTTGGGCCCATTAAGGTTCAAAGTTAAAGAAATGGGTTAGGCCCATTAGGTTAAGTTGGGCTTATAATTTCAGTTGGGTCCTAATAATGACCAAGGCCCATTAATTAAACTTGAGCCCATTAATTAACTCTTAAGTCCATTATGATATTTAGGCCCAATTAGAGTTAATTTCGTGTAGGCCCAAGCCCATTTTCAAGGATTATCCAATTAAGCCCATTTAGCCCATTTTAGGCCCATTTGATCACTCTAAGCCCATATGCATTAGTGGGCCTCATCTTTTAATGTTCCAAACCATCATTGGGCCCATTCAATTGTAATTTTCGTCCATTATAAGCCCATTAACCCAATTAGATTCAATTAGGTTCATTTAGGCCCAAATAGCATGAAATTAGGACCCCAAGCCCATTATAAACCTTAGGCCCATTAGTCCACATGTTTAATTCACTAATCCAGCCCATTAGCATAGTTTCTAGGCCCAATCTCTCCTTCCAAGTGGCCCACGCGGCCGGCCCATTATGCTAGCAACATAATCCAAAGCCCAACTAGCTTAATCATCCACATTACACACTAATCAACTTGATTAGCTACTAATCCACACAAACACACATGCATACAACTAGCCTAGGTTGGGATTAGTGAATAAGCTTACTTAGAGAGTCGGTGGAGGCGGCTGGACGGCGACGGAACGGGCGGACGGCCGGCGGTCTTCACGGCGAAACAAAGCTAGCCGAGAGAGAGAGAGTTTTAGGGTCTGGTCGGCGGCCTCCTCGGGGGCTTCATGCCACGAAATGAAGGAGAGGAGGACTAGAAGACTTACCAAGATGAGGTGGTGACCGGTGATGGCCGAACGAAGGCCGAACGATGGTGACGACGGTGGCGGTTGGGCGGTGACGGGCTGACCGAGAGAGAGAGAGACGGTGAGTTTGGGCGGCTCCAAGGACTCTCACGGCCACGAAAGGAGAGAAGAGAGGGTGAGGAGACCCACCTTGGCTGGCCGACGACGTTGGCCTCACGGGACGGCGGCGGAGCTCCTCGGCGGCCGGCGGCGGGCGAACGAAAGAGGGAGAGGCCGAGAGAGTGAGTGACGTCGGGAGGGAAAGAGAGAGAGTGAGGGTGGCCGAATGAGTGAGGGAGTGAGGAGAGAGAAGATTATAGTGTATAAGAGACAAAATGGTAAGTGAGTGAGTGGAGTGGTTAGAGGGATTTGTGACATGTGATTGATTGATGGATTTCATGGGGAATTGGACCATGACGCGATTGATTTGACACTTGATTGATTGATGGGATTGACGTGACATCTGATTGATGTGACATCTGATTTGACTTGCCTCGATTTACGTGCCAAATGCACCGATCAGGTCCCGAGCGCGATCGGATTTTGGACAGGATTTGGTGTCGGTCTGTCGAATCTACTCTCAAAAATCCTAATTAGTCTCATTCGAAGGTCTGAGCAATTACCGGGGGCATTTCGGTAATTTTCCATTCACGTCTTGCTTCACGACGTGCACCGGCTGTCTGACCTTCAGTCGACATTTCTGGAACCGACTTCATTTCTTCATTGCGTTTATCTTACCGATTCGATTGTCCATCGTCAGATTTCATTTTGGGGTCAATTTCACTAAATACCGACCCTGTCTCAGTCTCAAGCCAACGGGCGGCTGATTGGGAAAAATTCCCAGATAGCCTTTCCCCTTCGGTTGGTCAGCTCAGGGTAGCTAATCCTGAGTGAGCGTCGACTAGAGTGTATTAGTGAAGTGTTTCCATTCATTTAGAAATTCTGACTATTGGGTCGAATTTTCAGACTGTCACATCAAGGGCTCCTGCGCCTGAAGGAGACCCGAGGATAGAAGAAATGATGAGGGTGTTGACAGAAGTGAGTAATCTGATGGGAAGGCAAGCTGCTGAGAGAGCTGCCACTGTTGCCCAAGCTGCTGAGGCCGCCTTGGCCGCTGCAAATGGAGCCCATGGGGGCAATGGGCATGGCAATGGGGGCCGCCAGACACATCATATAGTAGAGCAGTTTCTGAAGCTGCAACCATCTAAGTTTGATGGCATGGGAGGACCGAAGTAGCTGCCTCATGGATCGAGCAGCTGGAGAAAGCATTTACAGTGCTTGGATGCACAGACGAAGAGAAGGTCTCATTGGCGACCTACCAGCTCCAGAACACCGCTGATGATTGGTGGAAGGCCACCAGAGGACGGGTCTTTCCTAATGGCATGAGGCCAAATTGGGCTGCATTCTGCGCAGCGTTTAACGGAAAGTACTTCTCCGAGGCAGCTCAGGAGAGGAAGATGGAGGAATTCATCAGACTCCGCCAAGGGTCAATGACGGTAGACCAGTATGAAGGCGAGTTTGCCAGACTGTCCAAATTTGCTCGAAGGCTGATAGAGGATCCGTGGGACAAGGCCAGAAGGTTCAGAGAAGGACTGAGGCCCGAACTGAAGAGCATGATGATTGCCACTGGGCTGAGGGATTATAATGAGATCTATGAACGAGCCCTGGCAATAGAACGAGACCTACAGGAGAAGGTTGCCGCATCTGGATCGCGGTTCATGCCAAACAGGAACTTCAGGGATTTCGGCAAGAGGCCGATGAAAGACAACCGCAGGTTCGTCCCACCTGCGAGGAAGACTTTGGGAAAGCCGCCTTTTGCTGGAAATCAGAACTGCCGCGACTGTGGCAGGAGGCATGGGAACAACCCCTGTCCGAAGAAGACGGGAGGATGCTTCAGGTGTGGGCAGATGGGGCACCTTCAAAGGAACTGTCCGAGGAATGGTCCGAGACCCCAGTTCCAACCGCAGCAGCAGCCACCAATGGCGAATGCACCTCAAGGAATTCCGAACCGTCCGCCTGCTCAGGGACGAGTGTATGCTGTGGCGCGCAAGGATGCTGAAAATGCGCCAGGGGTGATCACAGGTACCGTTTCTATCTGTGGTCATACCGCCTATGCCTTGTTTGATCCTGGTGCATCCCATTCGTTCTTATCTGCACGTTTTGCTGAGTTGGCTGGAATAGAAACTAGACCATTAGATAATGTATTGCATGTGGCCACCCCATTGAAGGATAGAATAGTTGTTATGCTGGGATGTAAGGGGTGCGAGATAGCTCTGGGAGATAGAATTGAGAGGATTGACTTAGCTATCCTGCCCATGTATGATTTCGACGTAATTGTCGGCATGGATTGGTTGGTTAGATATGGAGCAGTTATTGACTGCAGTAGGAGTACTATAAGGCTGAACCCAGTAGATGAGCCTGGGTATGAGTTTAAAGGTAACCGAGGTGGAACCTCAATACCTTGGATTTCAGCCCTAGAAGCAACTAAGCTGATGGATCAGGGTTGCTTAGGATTCTTGGCGTCAGTAACAGATTCCTCAGTTCAAGAAGTGAGGCTAGAGGATGTATGTCACGCCCGAACCCCAATCGAGCCCGCGACACCCCTGTTCGTACGAGACGACGACTACGAATCCCTGCGTACACCTGGCCTACGAGTAGCGCCTATCTCAAAAGCACCGTATAGGTGGCACTACGAATTGAAAGAGCTGAAATCTGCGGAAGCGAGCTACTATACATACATACATGCACAAGGTACAGGGTAGCATGGAAAGACAAGAACACTTTTACAAAAGGCAATACACCTCATATATATATATGCACATAAAGCGTTAGGTACAGACCCCAAAAGAAAACTTCGCTAAGGTCAAGCTATCTATGCTCTCTCAAAAAGACTAGACCAGTACAGCATAACTCAGTCCATCTCGAGCTCCTCCTCGGGATCCTCCTCGGGGTCCTCCTCTGGGTCCTCCTCTGGATCCTCCTCGTCTGTGTCCATCGCGTCACCCTCCTCGTGTCCATCGACCTCGGAACGCCCTGGGGACGGTAACTCCTGTAGCGGGTCGGGGTCGATCACCTCACCACCATACTCGTCTGGCTGAAGCAAGATCGGGTCGTCCTCCATAGGAATAGGGGAGTCCCTCTGGGGTCCCTCAAAGCCAAACAGGCCCTCTCTAAACCAGGCCTCATATCTATGGGGTACGAGATAAGGTCCACCCTGATCTACCAACACAGTGGTCACATGCCTATGCCACAGAGTGGCGTGCATATCAAAATGGAGGGTAATCTCGGTATCCATCTGTACTGGCAGTCCAAAAAGCATCGGCGGTGCAGCCATCATGGGTGACCTGGATCTGTAAAAGAAGGGCAACCACCGCCCATGAGTCGAAACTCAATAAGCTCACCACTAATCCTAACGTAGGATAGCGTATACTAATAGGGTTGGTCCTATCCAATGGACGAGGTTTTCGGTTCAGGTTCAGGCACTCTCAGTTCTCGGTACCAGACCCCAACATGCCTAACATACGTACAAATTGTCACAACACAGATCATATTATACAGACGGGCACAAGATGTCAATCAGATGCCATATGCAATGCTACAGGCCTCAATCGGCCATATCGGATCTCAATGGATCATACTCAGGCCTCAACCGGCCATAACGGGTCCCAATAGACCATGCCCATCTGTCACTCCAAATCCCATCAGGGCTCACCCAACGGTGCCATACGGCCATTACCACAATGCGTCTCAAAACGCCTTACATTGGTCTCCCTTTTCTCTCCACTTCCCCTCTGGGCACATTCTCGCGTCACAGCTCCGGTGACTCATGCCATGCTCTCTATGTATGCGGGGCCACATGGTTTCAATCAACAAGTCAAACATAGAGCATGCATGATATAGCATATGTGCACAAATATAGAACGCATCAAGCAACCATCACACTCTCGTGTGCACAACAAGCCAAGCCATAAGAAAAATCAAAGGCCCCACGCACAATCCCTCAGTCAGACAGGTTCAAAGAATAACTACATTTTGATTCCCGGGTCAAATCCACAACCATTAGACTCTCGTCCGGCAAATCTGATCACTCGGCCTAAGCCCAAACACCCAAGCTATTCTCCTAGAGTTAATAACCCATGACTCTTGATTCAGTGTTTTATTGTTTCCCCGATGTAGTTGAATTAAGCTCGGTTGGGTTTAAGGACCAATTAAAGGATTCAATTCAAATGGGCCTAAAGCCCGAACCAAGGCCCATGGCCCATAAGGGAACTATGTCCACTAAGGTAAGTCGGCCCATTATAAGATTTAAAGTCCATTAGTCAAGTTGGGCCCATTAAGGTTCAAGGTTTGAATGAAATGGGTTAGGCCCATTAGGTTAAGTTGGGCTTAATAATTTCAGTTGGGCCCTAATAGTAACCAAGGCCCATTAATTAAACTTGAGCCCATTATGTGACATCCCTTGTCCCACATCGCTTAGGGAGGGGATCCCGGCTGGCTTATAAGGCTGGGCTTGCCTTTAACTCTCAAGACGCGTTTTCCGGGGGTTGTATGGGCGACCCTCGGAGGAACAAAACCGTGAGGACTGTGTGTCCAAAGCGGACAATATCTTGCGAGTGGCGGGCCCAGGCCGTTATAATTGGTATCAGAGCCGACTCCCGACAGCATGTGTGGACCGCAGTGGGCGCTCGCTGGTGCACGCGGTGCACAGCGGGGACGCTGTGCCGCTGAGGGGGGGAGTTTGTGACATCCCTTGTCCCACATCGCTTAGGGAGGGGATCCCGGGCTGGCTTATAAGGCTGGGCTTGCCTTTAACTCTCAAGACGCGTTTTCCGGGGGTTGTATGGGCGACCCTCGGAGGAACAAAACCGTGAGGACTGTGTGTCCAAAGCGGACAATATCTTGCGAGTGGCGGGCCCAGGCCGTTATAATCTCCGAACGGGGATGTCACGCCCCGAGCCCCAATCGAGCCCGCGACACCCCTGTTCATACACAACCATTGACGAAACCCTGCGTGCGCCTGGCCTACGAGTAGCGACGGCCCAGGATGCTCATCGCGGCCAAGCGACGCTAGCGCGAAACGACAACAATCTAAAACCTGCGGAAGCGTGCCTTCTACACATGCATACATACATGAGATAGTAGGGTAGCGAGAAAGGACAAGAACACTTTTACAAAAGGCGAATTCACAACATATATATATATACATAAGCGTTAGATACAGACCCCAAAAGAAAACCTCGCTATGGTCAAGCTATCTACGCTCTCTCAAAAGACTAGACCAGTACAGCATCTCTCAATCCATCTCGAACTCCTCCTCGGGATCCTCCTCGGGGTCCTCCTCATCTGTGTCCATCGCGTCACCCTCCTCGTGACCATCTATCTCGGATCGTCCAGGTGACGGCATCTCCTGCAGTGGGTCGGGGTCGACCACCTCGCCTCCATACTCTGCTGGCTGCAGCAAGATCGGGTCGTCCTCCATGGGGATCGGGGAGTCTCTCTGAGGTCCCTCGAAGCCATACAGGCCCTCTCTAAACCAGGCCTCGTACCTATGGGGAACAAGATAGGGTCCACCCTGATCTACTAAAACGGTAGTCACATGCCTATGCCACAGAGTGGCGTGCATATCAAAATGGAGGGTAATCTCGGTGTCCATCTACACTGGCAGTCCAAAAAGCATCGGCGGTGCAGCCATCACGGGTGACCTGGATCTGTAAAAGAAGGGCAACCACCGCCCATGAGTCGAAACTCAATAAGCTCACCACTAATCCTAACGCAGGATAGCGTATACTGGTGGGGTCGGTCCTATCCGACGGGCTAGGCTCACGGTCCAGGGTTCAGACACTCTCAGTCTCCTCAGTACCAGACCCCAACATGATTAACAGACGTGCAAATTATCATAACAGAGTTCATATCATACAGACGGGCACAAGAGATTTCAATCAGATGCCATATGCAATTTCGCAGGCCTCAACCGGCCATATCGGATCCCAATGGATCATGTTCAGGCCTCAATCGGCCATAACGGGTCCCAATAGACCATGCCCATCTGTCACTCCAAATCCCATCAGGGCTCACCCAACAGTGCCATACGGCAATTACCACAATGCGTCTCAAACGCCTTACATTGGTCTCCCTTTTCTCTCCACTTCCCCTCTGGGCACACTCTCCCGTCACGACTCTGGTGACCCATGCCATGCTCTCAATGAATGCGGGGCCCACATGATTGCAATCAGTCAATCCTAACACAGAGCATGCATGATATGGCATATATGCACAAGTATAGAACGCATCAAGCAACCATCATAATTTCACGTGCACGACAAGCCACGCCATAAGGAAATCAAAGGCCCCACGCACAATCCTATAGACAGACAAGTTCAATAGAGTATCCCATAACAATTCTCGGGTCAAACCCATAACGATAGGAATCTCACCTCAGCGGCCTTAACAACTTGGCCTAAACCCAATCACCCATGCTAGTCCCCTGGGAGTTAATAACCCACGACTAATGATTCAATGATTAAACAGTACCCTCAGGTGTGTTTGAATCAGGCTTAACTTGGTTTAGGGCCCAATTAAAGGATTCGAGTTCGAATGGGCCTAATGCCTGACCTGAGGCCCAAGGCCCATATGGATGAATAAGTTCATTAAGGTAAGTCGGCCCATCATAAGGTTTAAAGTCCATTAGTCAAGTTGGGTTCGATAGGATTTAAGGTTGAATGAAATGGGTTAGGCCCATTAGGATAAGTTGGGCTTAATAATTTCAATTGGGTCCTAATAGTAACCAAGGCCCATTAATTAAACTTGAGCCCATTAATTAAATCTTAAGTCCATTATGCAATTAAGGCCCAATTAGAATTAATTTCGTGTAGGGCCCAAGCCCATTTTAAAGTTAACCAATTAAGCCCATTTAGCCCATTTTAAGCCCATTTAGTCATTCTAGGCCCATATACATTAATGAGCCTCATCTTTTAATGTTCCAAACCATCATTGGGCCCATTCAATTGTAATTTTCGTCCATTATAAGCCCATTAACCCAATTAGGTTCAATTAGGTTCGTTTAGGCCCAATTAGCATGAAATTAGTTCCCAAAGCCCATTATAACCTTAGGCCCATTAATCCACACGCTTCTTCACTCATTCCAGCCCATTATGACTTTTCAAGGCCCAATTAACTCCAAAGGCCCACACGGCCGGCCCATGGCAAAACCAAATCCTAAGCCCAATTAGCCTAATCACCACATTAACCACTAATCACATTATTAGCCACTAATCCACACAACCACACACATACAACTAGCCTAAGTCAAGATTAGTGGGTTGCTTACCGTGGGGGGTGAAGGCGGCTGGACGGCGGAAATGGGGCGACGGCGACGGACGGCACCGGCGGCAAAGAGGCGGCCGAAGGAGGAGGGGAGGGCGGTTCGGCGTCCTGGGGTCCCAAGCCACGAAATGAAGAGGAAGGGACCGGGAGGCTTACCGGACGAGGTGGTGGCTGACCGCGGCGGCCGACGACGACGACGGACGGCGGACGGGCGGACGACGGGCTGACCGAGAGAAAAGGAGAGAGAGGTCGGGGCTTCCAGGTGGCCGTCGTGGCCATGAGGACGAAGAGAGAAGAAGCAAGGGGCTTACCGTGGCGAGGACGACGGACGGCGACGGGACGGTCACGGCGGCGACGGCGGACGGCGGCGAACGGAGAGGCCGAGAGAGGGAGAGAGGATCGGGAGAGAGGAGAGGGAGAGAGTGGCCGAAAATTCAAATGAGGGAGGAGAGAGAATGAGAGAGATTATAATCTAATAAACAAATGGGTAATAGTTTATAGTGGATTAGGTTAATAGTGACATTGATGATTTGATTTCCTTGAAGTTGTGCCATGATTGATGATTGACTTGACATTGATTGATTGATGTGACATTGATTGATGTGACATCTGATTTGACTTGCCTCGATTTGCGTGCCAAATGCACCGATCGGGTCCCGAGCGCGAACGGATTTTGGACTGGATTTGGTGTCGGTCTATCGAATCTACTCTCAAAAATCCTAATTAGTCTCATTCTAAGGTCTGAGCATTTACCGGGGGCATTTCGGTAATTTTCCATTCACGTCTTGCTTCACGACGTGCACCGGCTGTCTGACCTTTAGTCGACATTTCTGAAACCGACTTCATTTCTTCATTGTGTTTATCTTACTGATTCGATTATCCATCGTCAGATTTCATTTTGCGGTCAATTTCATCAAATACCGACTCAGTCTCAGTCTCAAGCCAACGGGCGGCTGATTGGGAAAAATTCCCAGATAGCCTTTCCCCTTCGGTTGGTCAGCTCAGGGTAGCTAATCCTGAGTGAGCGTCGACTAGAGTGTATTAATGAAGTATTTCCATTCATTTAGAAAGTCTGACTATTGGGTCGAATTTTCAGACTGTCACAATTCTTCCCTTCTTATAAAAATTTCGTCCTCGAAATTTACAGTCTACCAGTCCTTACTTCAAAATAGAGATTACAGGTGGGTCATTCAACAGGTAAGAGTATTTCTTCTTCATCTCGTCTTCGTTTTCCCACGTGGCTCCTTCGGTTCCATGGTGCTCCCAGATGACCTTGACCAATGGAATCGTCTTGTTCCTGAGCACTTGTTCCTTGCGATCTTCAATCCTTACTGGCCTTTCCACGTAGGAGACGCGGTCATCCATTTCAATGACTTCATGATCGAGTATATGGCCAGGATCTGGCTCATACTTCCTCAGCATCGATACATGAAATACGTTGTGGATCTGCGACAAGTTCGGCGGCAGTGCCAGACGATAAGCCAGTGTCCCGATCTTCTCCAGAATCTCGAATGGCCCAACGAATCTTGGACTTAGCTTCCCTTTCTTGCCAAACCGAGATAATCCTCGCATCGGCGACACCTTCAGAAAACATGATCTCCAACTTGGAACTCCAATGGCTTACGTCTCTTGTCTGCATAACTCTTCTGTCTACTCTGGGCGGTCCTCAGTCTGTCCTTAATCACCTTGACTGCTTCTACTGATTGTTGAACCAATTCTGGGCCTGTTATACTTTTCTCGCCAACTTCATCCCAACAAATTGGCGTCCTGCAAGCCCTTCCATACAACGCTTCAAATGGTGCCATCTGGATGCTCTGCTGGTAGCTGTTGTTGTAGGCGAACTCCACTAGATGCAACTGTTCTTCCCAGCCTCCTTTGAAGTCTATGACACATGCTCTCAGCATATCCTCCAGAGTCTGTATAGTCCTTTCTGACTGTCCATCAGTCTGAGGGTGGTAGGCTGTGCTGAATCTTAACTCTGTCCCTAGAGCACCCTGCAGACTCTTCCAGAAGGTGGCGGTGAAGCGGGGATCCCTATCTGATACAATGCTCACTGGTACTCCATGCAGCCTTACAATCTGCCTCACGTACAATTCAGCCAACTTCTCCAAAGTGGAATCCTTTCGCACTGCAATAAAATGTGCGGATTTGGTCAGTCGGTCCACTATCACCCAGATTGAGTCGTTCCCTCTCTGACTCCTTGGCAGTCCTGTCACGAAATCCATGGTGATGTGCTCCCATTTCCACTCTGGGATTTCCAAAGGTTGCAACAGTCCTCCAGGCTTGCAATGCTGTGCCTTCACTTGCTGACACGTCAAGCACTTGGCTACATGCTTAGCCACATCCACCTTCATTCCATTCCACCAGTAGTGCTGTCGCAGGTTCTGGTACATCTTCGTGCTTCCTGGGTGGATACTGTAGTTACTCCTGTGTGCCTCTGATAGAATTCTTTCCTTCAACTCTTCGTCGTTTGGCACACACAGACGTCCTCTAAACTTCAATATTCCATCCTCAGTCACCTTGAAGTCATCTTTCCTCTCTTCTGCATCCAGCGTCACAATCTTTTGAATCTCTGGGTCCGTAGACTGCATCTCTTTAACCCTCAATTGGATCTCGGGTTCAATTTGTAGTGTGGCCATTAAGCTCGAGAGGCTTCCTACCTCGACCTTGAACTCAGAGTCTCTGATTTCTTCTAGCAGCGTCCATTCCTTTACCATCATATGCGCGATGCTCGACTTTCTGCTCAGAGCATCCGCCACCTTATTCGCCTTTCCTGGATGGTATAGGATATCACAGTCGTAGTCCTTCAGAAGCTCCATCCATCGACGCTGTCTCATGTTTAATTCCTTCTGCGAAAACAGATATTTCAGACTCTGGTGATCTGTGTATATCTGGAACTTTTCTCCCACCAGATAATGTCTCCAGATCTTCAATGCGAATACTATGGCAGCCAACTCCAGGTCATGCGTCGGATAATACTATCTCATGTGGGCTGTCGAGAGCTGTCGAGATGCATAAGCTACCACTCGTCCATGTTGCATCAAGACACATCCCAGACCTCTTAGCGAAGCATCGCTGTAAATCTCAAATCCTCCAGGTCCGGATGGGATGGTTAGTACTGGCGCGGAAGTCAACCTATCCTTCAACTCCTGGAAACTTCCTTCACACTTCGCGTTCCATTCAAACTTCGACTCCTTCTTTAACAACTTCGTCATCGGAGCGGCTATCGCGGAGAATCTTTCCACGAAGCGTCGGTAATAGCCAGCTAATCCAAGGAAACTTCGCACCTCAGTCACGGTCGTTGGTCTTGGCCATTTCTCCACGGCTTCAATCTTAGCTGGATCCACTGATATTCCTTCTCCAGATACAATGTGTCCAAGAAACGCCACTCTGCTCAGCCAGAACTCACACTTGCTAAACTTCGCATATAATGCGTGCTCCCTTAAGGTCTGCAGAACAATCCTCAAGTGTTCTTCGTGGTCTTCAGCATTCTTCGAGTACACCAGGATGTCGTCGATGAAGACTATCACGAATCGATCCAAGAACTCCTTGAACACTCTGTTCATCATATCCATGAATGCAGCTGGGGCATTTGTCAATCCAAATGGCATGACGTGAACTCGTAATGCCCATATCTTGTCCTAAAGCAGTCTTCGGGATATCCTCCTTCTTGATCCTTAGCTGGTGATAACCTGTCCTTAGGTCTATCTTGGAGAACACACACGCTCCTTCCAGCTGATCAAACAGATCATCTATCCTCGGCAAAGGATACTTGTTCTTGATCGTCACTTGGTTCAGCTGCCTGTAATCTATACACAGCCTGAGTGATCCATCCTTTTTCTTAACAAACAGCACCGGAGCTCCCCATGGTGAAGCACTGGGGCGGATAAACCCTTTATCCAGTAGCTCTTGCATTTGCACTTTCAACTCCTTTAGTTCAGATAGTGCCATCCTATACGGTGCTTTTGAGATTGGCTCAGTTCCAGGTGCCAACTCAATTACAAACTCCACTTCACGCTCTGGTGGCAAGCCAGGCAATTCTTGAGGAAACACATCGGGGTATTCCCTCACTATAGGCACCTCCTCCAACTTCACCTCTTGAGACGAGAATCCGTCACTGAGCAAGAATCCTAGGCAACCCTGATCCATCAGCTTAGTTGCTTCTAGGCAGAAATCCAAGGAATTGAGGTCCCACCTCGATTTCCTTTAAACTCATACTCAGGCATCTACTGGGTTCAGCCTTATAGTACTCCTACTGCAGTCAATAACTGCTCCATGTCTAACCAACCAATCCATGCCGACAATAGTCGAAATCATACATGGGCAGGACAGCTAAGTCAATCCTCTCAATTCTATCTCCCAGAGCTATCTCCACCCCTTACATTAACAACTACTCTATCCTTCAATGTGGCCACATGGCCTTGCACTTGCCGAAAATTCGACATGATCCGTTCGTGAATTTACACTTTTCTTTAATTGTGACAGTCCGAAAATTCGACCCATTTGTCGGAATTTCTAAATGAATGGAAACACTTCATTAATACACTCTAGTCGACGCTCACTCAGGATTAGCTACCCTGAGCTGACCAACCGAAGGGGAAAGGCTATCTGGGAATTTTTCCCAATCAGCCGCCCGTTGGCTTGAGACTGAGACAGAGTCGGTATTTAGTGAAATTGACCACAAACTGAAATCTGACGATGGACAATCGAATCAGTAAGATAAACGCAACGAAGAAATGAAGTCGATTTCGAAAATGTCGACTGAAGGTCGGACAGCCGGTGCACGTCGAGAAGCAAGACGTGAATGGAAAATTACCGAAATGCCCCCGGTAAATGCTCAGACCTTAGAATGAGACTAATTAGGATTTTTGAGAGTAGAATCGACAGACCGACACCAAATCCAGTCTAAAATCCGTTCGCGCTCGGGACCCGATCGGTGCATTTGGCACGCAAATCGAGGCAAGTCAAATCAAGATGTCACATCAATCAGATGTCACATCAATCAATCAATCGCGTCATGGCACAATTTCCAAGAATGTCAATCAAATCAAACATCAATCACATGTCATGAAAATCCCATCAACCACCCCACTATAATCCTTTTTTTTGAATTTTAACCTATTATAATCTATCTCTCTCTCTCTCCTCTACTCATTTTCGGCCAAGCTCTCTCTCTCCTCTCCCGAAACTCTCTCTCTCTCGGTCTCTCTTCCGCCCGAAGCCGGCCGCCCGACGCCGTCGTCCGCCCGTTGCCGCCGTCGTCTTCGGCCACCGTCGGCCTCCCGTCGCCACGGTAAGCCTCTAAACCTCTTCCTCTCTTCTCTTCGTGGCTTGAGGAACCACCATGGATGACCGACCGAACCTCATTCCTCTCTTCTTCTTCTCGGTCAGCCCGTCGTCCGCCATTGCCGCTCCCTCGTCGTCACCGTCCGGCCACCGTTGGCTCCGACCAGCCGTCCCGCCTCCGTGACCCCTCGGTGAGTCCCCTAACCTCTTGTCCCTTGTGAATCCGTGGCCTTGGTGAGCCACCTTGGACCCGAACCAACCTCACTCTCTCTCGTTCTCTCGGCTTCGTCCGCCCGCGAAGACCACCGGCCACCGTCCGCTCGTCCCGTCGCCGTCTCCAACGCCGACCAGCCGCCCTTCACCGACCCCTCTAGGTAAGCAATCCTCTAATCTTGACTTAGGCCGGTTGTATGTGTGTGGTGTGTAGAGTATTAGTGGTTTATAATTGTTGATTAAGGTGTTAAATGTGTGATTAGGCTAAATGGGCTTTAGGCCCTTCGGGTTTGGTATGGGCCGGCCGAATAAACCACTTGGAGTGAAGGATTTGGGCCTTGAAAATAATGGGCTGGAATAATGGGCTTGGGTTCTAATTCATGCTATTTGGGCCTAAATGAACCTAATTGGACCTAATTGGCTTAATGGGCTTGAAATGGACGAAAATCACTTTTAATGGGCCCAAAGTATAATCTTGAACATTAATTTATGAGGCCCAATAATGTACATGGGCCTAGAATGGTTAATTGGGCCTAAAATGGGCTAAATGGGCTTAATTGGTTAATCCTTTAAAATGGGCTTGGGCCCTACACGAAATTAACACCAATGGGCCTTAAATTTACATAATGGACTTAAGATTTCTAATGGGCCTAAGATTGGTAATTGGGCCTAATTAATGGGCTTTGATTTCTATTGGGCCCAACTAATTATTAAGCCCAACTTAACTTAATGGGCCTAACCCATTTCACTTAACTTGAACCTTAATGGGCCTAACTTGACTAATGGACTTTAAAACTTTATAATGGGCCGATCTTCCTTAGTGGACCTTGGACCCGAAGATGGGCCTTAGGCCCAATCAACTTGAATCCACCAATTGGGCCCTAATGCAAGCTAAGCTTAATTCAACTACACCCAAGGGGTAATAAAGCGCTGAATCAATAGTCATGGGTGTTCGGGCTTAGGCCGAGCGACCAGATTTGCTAGATGAGAGTCCAATGGTTATGGGTCTGACCCGAGGATCAATGTGCGATATCCTATCGCATCTGTCTGACTGAGATATCGTTCGTGGGCCTTGGATTTCTTTATGACTTGGCATGATGTGCACGTGAGAGTGTGGTGGTGCTTGATGCGTTCTATATTTGTGCATATATGCCATATCATGCATGCTCTGTGTTGATTGACTGATTGCAATCATGTGGGCCCGCATTCATTGAGAGCATGGCATGAGTCACCAGAGTTGTGACGTGAGATTGTGCCCAGAGGGGAAATGGAGAGAAAAGGGAGACCAACGTAAGGCGTTCGAGACGCAGTGTGGTAATTGCCGTATGGCACTGTTGGGTGAGCCCTGATGGGATTTGGAGTGACAGATGGGCATGGTCTATTGGGACCCGTTATGGCCGATTGAGGCCTGAGCATGATCCATTGGGATCCGATATGGCCGGTTGAGGCCTGTAGCATTGCATATGGCATCTGATTGATATCTCTTGTGCCCGTCTGTATGATATGAACTGTGTTGCGATAAATTGCACGTCTGTTAATCATGTTGGGGTCTGGTACTGAGGAGACTGAGAGTGTCTGAACCCTGGACCGTGAACCTAGTCCGTCGGATAGGACCGACCCCACTAGTATACGCTATCCTGCGTTAGGATTAGTGGTGAGCTTATTGAGTTTCGACTCATGGGCGGTGGTTGCCCTTCTTTTACAGATCCAGGTCACCCATGATGGCTGCACCGCCGATGCTTTTTGGACTGCCAGTGCAGATGGACACCGAGATTACCCTCCATTTTGATATGCACGCCACTCTGTGGCATAGGCATGTGACCACCGTTTTAGTAGATCAGGGTGGACCCTATCTTGTTCCCCATAGATATGAGGCCTGGTTTAGAGAGGGCCTGTATGGCTTCGAGGGACCTCAGAGAGACTCCCCGATCCCCATGGAGGACGACCCGATCTTGCTGCAGCCAGCAGAGTATGGAGGCGAGGTGGTCGATCCCGACCCACTGCAGGAGATGCCGTCACCTGGACGATCCGAGATAGATGGTCACGAGGAGGGTGACGCGATGGACACAGATGAGGAGGACCCCGAGGAGGATCCAGAGGAGGACCCAGAGGAGGACCCTGAGGAGGATCCCGAGGAGGAGTTCGAGATGGTTGAGAGATGCTGTACTGGTCTAGTCTTTTGAGAGAGCGTAGATAGCTTGACCATAGCGAGGTTTTCTTTTGGGGTCTGTATCTAACGCTTATGTATATATATATGTTGTGAATTCGCCTTTTGTAAAAGTGTTCTTGTCTTTTCATGCTACCCCACCTTCTTATGTATGTATGCATGTTTAGAAGGCACGCTTCCGCAGGTTTTAGATTGTTGTCGTTTGCGCTAGCGTCGCTTGGCCGCGATGAGCATCCTGGGCCGTCGCTACTCGTAGGCCAGGTGTACGCAGGGATTCATCGATGTGTATGAACAGGGGTGTCGCGTGCTCGATTGGGATTCGGGGCGTGACATCCCCGTTCGAGTGGTATCAGAGCAAGGTCAGCTCGATACGAGACCGTTCGAGGATCTGGAGTGATAAGGCTGTGAATTTGGGGTAGTTAGATAGACAGACCCTAGACCTAAGGATTAGGAAAGGGTAGAATGCATGAATTGATTGGCGCATGTGCTTGCAGAGTTAGACGATTAGTCTAGTATGACTATAGACTATGATGTTTGAACTAATCTGCAGATGCGTCAGGACCTGAGGTAAGGTTCTAAAGCTGAACCCCATGAGTTGGGTGCTTGAGTGCTGATTGCTGGTTGTGTAGTTGCTAAATACTGCTTGTGTTTGTATGCCTAGTCGGCTGTTGCGCGCTGCTTGACCATCATGCATTGCACGATTTCTGCATCAAAAGGAAAAATGGTTTAAAATGAAGTTGATTTAAAATAAAGATTTGAGGATTTGAAAAGCGCATGCATCATATTTTATTGGGTTGGGTAACCGTCAGCCTGGTATGGGACAGGTCTGACGGGACGTCTAAAAACTGCAATGAAGCGTGGTATGGGACACGTGGAGTGGGATTCTCTCTGGCTGTGGGTGACTTAGGACAACTGTTCGCACCAAGAAATGAGGAGGGCGGGGAGTGGTCGCCGGGGCAGAGACCCGATCAAGGAGCGGCTCCCGACAGGCTTCTAGTTGAGGTGGCGAATAGAGTGGCCTAGGTTGTGCATTGTCAGGGTGAGTCTAGGTGTCTTCCTAGTCCAATTGCATTAAAAGCTGCAGCGAACTTTCCATGCATATTCATGTCAGTGGACGCGACAGTAGGCGAAAGCTTGATTGATAGTCTTAGGGATTCAAATTCCTGAATGGAATTTTATTGGGTATAGGTGAGAGTAATTAGCAAGGATGAGCAATAGGGGCAGAAGACCCAGTGCTGGAGCGTCGAGCTCAAGAGCTCCTGCGTCTGAAGGAGACCCAAGAATAGAAGAAATGATGAGGGTATTGACAGAGGTGAGCAATCTGATGGGTAGGCAAGCTGCTGAGAGAGCTGCCACTGTTGCCCAAGCAGCTGAGGCCGCCTTGGCCGCTGCAAATGGAGCCCATGGGGGCAATGGGCATGGAAATGGAGGACGCCAGACCCATCACATAGTGGAGCAGTTTCTGAAGCTGCAACCCTCCAAATTTGATGGCACTGGAGGACCTGAGGTAGCTGCCTGTGGATCGAGCAGCTGGAGAAGGCATTTACAGTGCTTGGATGCACAGATGAAGAAAAGGTCTCACTGGCGACCTATCAGCTCCAGAGCACCGCAGATGATTGGTGGAAGGCCACCCGTGGACGAGTCTTCCCTGATGGCATGAGGCCAAACTGGGCTGCCTTCTGCGCATCGTTTAATGGCAAGTATTTCTCTGAAGCGGCCCAGGAGAGGAAGATGGAGGAGTTCATAAGGCTCCGTCAAGGACAAATGACTGTGGACCAGTATGAGGGCGAGTTCGCCAGGCTGTCCAAGTTTGCTCGAAGGCTGATAGAGGATCCGTGGGACAAGGCCAGAAGGTTCAGAGAAGGACTGAGGCCCGAGCTGAAGAGCATGATAATTGCTACTGGGCTGAGGGACTATAATGAGATCTATGAACGAGCCCTGGCGATAGAACGGGATCTACAAGAGAAGGCTGCCGCATCTGGATCGCGGTTCATGCCGAATAGGAACTTCAGAGATTTCGGCAAGAGGCCGATGAAAGACAACCGCAGGTTCGTCCCACCTGCGAGGAAGACTTTGGGAAAGCCGCCTTTTGCTGGAAATCAGAACTGCCGTGACTGTGGCAGGAGGCATGGGAACAACCCCTGTCCGAAGAAGACGGGAGGATGCTTCAGGTGTGGACAGATGGGGCACATGCAAAGGAACTGCCCGAGGAATGGTCCGAGACCCCAGTTCCAACCGCAGCAGCAGCCACCAGTGGCGAATGCACCTCAAGGAATTCTGAACCGTCCGCCTGCTCAGGGACGAGTATATGCTGTGGCGCGCAAGGATGCTGAGAATGCGCCAGGGGTGATCACAGGTACCGTTTCTCTCTGTGGTCATACCGCCTATGCCTTGTTTGATCCTGGTGCATCCCATTCGTTCATATCTGCACGTTTTGCTGAGTTGGCTGGAATAGAAACTAGACCATTGGATAATGTATTGCATGTGGCCACCCCATTGAAGGATAGAGTAGTTGTTATGTTGGGATGTAAGGGGTGTGAGATAGCTCTGGGAGATAGAATTGAGAGGATTGACTTAGCTGTCCTGCCCATGTATGATTTTGACGTAATTGTTGGCATGGATTGGTTGGTTAGACATGGAGCAGTTATTGACTGCAGTAGGAGTATATAAGGCTGAACCCAGTAGATGGGCCTGAGTATGAGTTTAAAGGAAATCGAGGTGGAACCTCAATTCCTTGGATTTCCGCGATAGAAGCAACCAAGCTGATGGATCAGGGTTGCCTAGGATTCTTGGCATCTGTAATAGATTCGTCGGCTCAAGAGGTGAAATTGGAGGAGGTGCCTGTAGTAAGGGAATACCCCGATGTGTTTCCTCAAGAATTGCCTGGCTTGCCACCAGAGCGTGAAGTGGAGTTTGTAATTGAGTTGGCACCTGGAACTGAGCCAATCTCAAAAGCACCGTATAGGATGGCACTATCTGAACTGAAAGAGCTGAAGGTGCAGATGCAAGAGCTACTGGATAAAGGATTTATCCGCCCCAGTGCTTCGCCATGGGGAGCTCCGGTGCTGTTCGTTAAGAAAAAGGACGGATCACTAAGGCTGTGTATAGACTACAGACAGCTGAACCAAGTGACGATCAAGAACAAGTATCCTCTGCCAAGGATAGATGATTTGTTTGATCAGCTGGAAGGAGCGTGTGTGTTCTCCAAGATAGACCTAAGGACAGGTTATCACCAGCTAAGGATCAAGAAGGAGGATATCCCGAAGACTGCTTTAGGACCAGATATGGGCATTACGAGTTCACTGTCATGCCATTTGGATTGACAAATGCCCCAGCTGCATTCATGGATATGATGAACAGAGTGTTCAAGGAGTTCTTGGATCGATTCGTGATAGTCTTCATCGACGACATCCTGGTGTACTCGAAGAATGCTGAAGACCACGAAGAACACTTGAGGATTGTTCTGCAGACCTTAAGGGAGCACGCATTATATGCGAAGTTTAGCAAGTGTGAGTTCTGGCTGAGCAGAGTGGCGTTTCTTGGACACATTGTATCTGGAGAAGGGATATCAGTGGATCCAGCTAAGATTGAAGCTGTGGAGAAATGGCCAAGGCCAACGACCGTGACTGAGGTGCGAAGTTTCCTTGGATTAGCTGGCTATTACCGACGCTTCGTGGAAAGGTTCTCCGCGATAGCCGCTCCGATGACAAGTTGTTAAAGAAGGAGTCGAAGTTTGAATGGAACGCGAAGTGTGAGGAAGCTTTCAGGAGCTGAAGGATAGATGACTTCCGCACCAGTGTTGACCATCCCATCCGGACCTGGAGGATTTGAGATTTACAGCGATGCGTCGCTAAGAGGTCTAGGATGTGTCTTGATGCAACATGGACGAGTAGTAGCTTATGCATCTCGACAGCTGAGGCCACATGAGATGAATTATCCGACGCATGACCTGGAGTTGGCTGCCATAGTATTCGCATTGAAGATCTGGAGACATTATCTGGTGGGAGAAAAGTTCCAGATATACACAGATCACCAGAGTCTGAAATCTGTTTTCGCAGAAGGAATTAAACATGAGACAGCGTCGATGGATGGAGCTTCTGAAGGACTACGATTGTGATATCCTATACCATCCAGGAAAGGCGAATAAGGTGGCGGATGCTCTGAGCAGAAAGTCGAGCATCGCGCATATGATGGTAAAGGAATGGACGTTGCTAGAAGAAATCAGAGACTCTGAGTTCAAGGTTGAGGTAGGAAGCCTCTCGAGCTTAATGGCCACACTACAGATTGAACCCGAGATTCAATTGAGGGTTAAAGAGTTGCAGTCTACGGACCCAGATATTCAGAAGATTGTGACGATGGATGCAGAAGAGAGGAAAGATGATTTCAAGGTGACTGAAGACGGGATAGTGAAGTTTAGAGGACGCCTGTGTGTGCCAAACGACGAAGAGTTGAAGGAAAGAATTCTATCAGAGGCACACAGGAGTAACTACAGTATCCACCCAGGAAGCACGAAGATGTACCAGAACCTGCGACAGCACTACTGGTGGAATGGAATGAAGGTGGATGTGGCTAAGCATGTAGCCAAGTGCTTGACATGCCAGCAGGTGAAGGCGCAACATTGCAAGCCTGGAGGACTGTTGCAACCTTTGGAAATCCCAGAGTGGAAATGGGAGCACATCACCATGGATTTCGTGACAGGACTGCCAAGGAGTCAGAGAGGAAACGACTCAATCTGGGTGATAGTGGACCGACTGACCAAGTCCGCACATTTCATTGCAGTGCGAAAGGATTCTACATTGGAGAAGTTGGCTGAATTGTATGTGAGGCAGATTGTAAGGCTGCATGGAGTGCCAGTGAGCATTGTATCAGATAGGGATCCCCGCTTCACCGCCACATTCTGGAAGAGTCTGCAGGGTGCTCTAGGGACAGAGTTAAGATTCAGTACAGCCTACCACCCTCAGACTGATGGACAGTCAGAAAGGACTATACAGACTCTGGAGGATATGCTGAGAGCATGTGTAATAGACTTCAAAGGAGGCTGGGAAGAGCAGTTGCATCTAGTGGAGTTCGCCTACAACAACAGCTACCAGCAGAGCATCCAGATGGCACCATTTGAAGCGTTGTATGGAAGGGCTTGCAGGACGCCAATTTGTTGGGATGAAGTTGGCGAGAAAAGTATAACAGGCCCAGAATTGGTGCAACAATCAGTGGAAGCAGTCAAGGTGATCAAGGACAGACTGAGGACCGCCCAGAGTAGACAGAAGAGCTATGCAGACAAGAGACGTAAGCCATTGGAATTTCAAGTTGGAGATCATGTCTTTCTGAAGGTGTCGCCGATGCGAGGATTATCTCGGTTTGGCAAGAAAGGGAAGCTGAGTCCCAGATTCGTTGGGCCATTCGAGATATTGGAGAAGATCGGGACACTGGCTTATCGTCTGGCACTACCGCCGAACTTGTCGCAGATCCACAACGTATTTCATGTATCGATGCTGAGGAAGTATGAGCCGGACCCTGGCCATATACTCGATCATGAAGTCATTGAAATGGATGACCGCGTCTCCTACGTGGAAAGGCCAGTAAGGATTGAAGATCGCAAGGAACAAGTGCTCAGGAACAAGACGATTCCATTGGTCAAGGTCATCTGGGAGCACCATGGAACCGAAGGAGCCACGTGGGAAAACGAAGACGAGATGAAGAAGAAATACCCTTACCTGTTTGAATGACCCACCTGTAATCTTATTTTGAAGTAAGGACTGGTAGACTGTAAATTTCGAGGACGAAATTTTTATAAGAAGGGAAGAATTGTGACAGTCTGAAAATTCGACCCAATTGTCAGAATTTCTAAATGAATGGAAACACTTCATTAATACACTCTAGTCGACGCTCACTCAGGATTAGCTACCCTGAGCTGACCAACCGAAGGGGAAAGGCTATCTGGGAATTTTTCCCAATCAGCCGCCCGTTGGCTTGAGACTGAGACAGAGTCGGTATTTAGTGAAATTGACCACAAAATGAAATCTGACGATGGACAATCGAATCAGTAAGATAAACACAATGAAGAAATGAAGTCGGTTTCAGAAATGTCGACTGAAGGTCAGACAGCCGGTGCACGTCGAGAAGCAAGACGTGAATGGAAAATTACCGAAATGCCCCCGGTAAATGCTCAGACCTTAGAATGAGACTAATTAGGATTTTTGAGAGTAGATTCGATAGACCGACACCAAATCCAGTCTAAAATCCGTTCGCGCTCGGGACCCGATCGGTGCATTTGGCACGCAAATCGAGGCAAGTCAAATCAGATGTCACATCAATCGGATGTCACATCAATCAATCAATCAAATCATGGCACAATTCCACAATGTCAATCAAATCATCAATCACATGTCACATAATCCCATCAACCACCCCACTATAACCATTTTTTTTTTTTATTTATAATCTCTCTCTCTCTCTCTCCTCCCTCATTTTCGGCCATCTCTCTCCCTCTCCCTCTCTCTCTCTCTCGGCTCTCCCGCCGCCGCCGCCGAAGCCGCGTCCGCCGTCCGCCGTCTCCACCGCCTCGGCGCCCCCCACTCGGTAAGTCCCTTTCTCCTTGTTCCGTGACTTGGAGCCCCGGATCACCGTCACTCTCTCTCTTCTTCTCTCGGCCCGTGTAGCCGTGCCGTCCCCATCGCCGTCGTCCTTTCGTCCGCCGCCGTGCGAGCCACCGTCCGGCCACCACAACGCCTCGGTGAGTCACCCTTGTCCTTCTTCTTGTCGTCTTCTTGGCCTTGGACACCGGCCCGTCCTCACTCTCTTCTCTTTCTCCCTCTCGGCCGGTCTAGTTCGTCCGCCGCGAACACCACCCGTCGCCGTCGTTCCGCCCGCCTCGCCGTCCAGCCGCCTCCGCCGACCCCCCCTAGGTAAGCAAACCTCTAATCCTAGTTTAGGCTAGTATGTATATGTGTGGATGGTTGTGCTAGTGGCTAATCTAGTGGTTATGGCTTAATATGTGCGATTAGGCTTAATGGTGCAATGTGCTTGATTATGAAATTTGAATGGGCTTAAGGTGTGGGCTGTAGTTGATTAATTGGGCCGAGAATTAACTCTAGTGGGCCGAAATTCATGGGCTAGGCGTGAGGAGTTACGGGCCAAAGTAAGTTAATGGGCCTTGGGACTTAATTTTGGACTAATTGGGCCTAAACTAATCTAATTGAACCCGAGATGATTGATGGGTCTTGTTTGGACGAAAATGAGTATTAATTGGGCCCAACTTATAAATTAGAATATTAATTTATGAAGCCCATTAATATACATGGGCCTAGGATGATTAAATGGGCCTAAAATGGCTAAATGGGCTTAATTGGTTAACTCTTAAAAATGGGCTTGGGCCTTACACGAAATTTAATCCTAATGGGCCTTAATTTCATAATGGACTTAAAATTATTAATGGGCTTAGATTAGTAATGGGCCTTGAACTATTTTTAATTTATTAAGCCCAATTAGCTTTAATGGGCCTAACCCACTACACTAAACCTTGAATCCTATCGGACCCAACTTGACTTATGGGCTTAAAACTCTTTAAGGGGCCGAATTACATTAATTGACTTACCCTTACGGGCCTTGGGCCTTGTTCGGGCTTCTTTGTTGAATCACGCCCCGAATCCCAATAAACGAGCCCGCGACACCCCTGTTCATACTACAACCACGAACCCTGCGTACGCCTGGCCTACGAATAGCGACGGCCCAGGATGCGCATCGCGGCCAAGTGACGCTAGCGCGAAATGACAACAATCTAAAACTGCGGAAGCGTGCCTTCTAAACATGCATGCATACATAAGAAGGTGGGGTAGCATGAAAAGGCAAGAACACTTTTACAAAAGGCGAATTCACAACATATATATATACATAAGCGTTAGATACAGACCCCAAAAGAAACCTCGCTATGGTCAAGCTATCTACGCTCTCTCAAAAGACTAGACCAGTACAGCATCTCTCAATCCATCTCGAACTCCTCCTCGGGATCCTCCTCGGGGTCCTCCTCTCGGTCCTCCTCTGGATCCTCCTCGGGGTCCTCCTCATCTGTGTCCATCGCGTCACCCTCCTCGTGACCATCTATCTCGGATCGTCCAGGTGACGGCATCTCCTGCAGTGGGTCGGGGTCGACCACCTCGCCTCCATACTCCGCTGGCTGCAGCAAGATCGGGTCGTCCTCCATGGGGATCGGGGAGTCTCTCTGAGGTCCCTCGAAGCCATACAGGCCCTCTCTAAACCAGGCCTCGTATCTATGGGGAACAAGATAGGGTCCACCCTGATCTACTAAAACGGTGGTCACATGCCTATGCCACAGAGTGGCGTGCATATCAAAATGGAGGGTAATCTCGGTGTCCATCTGCACTGGCAGTCCAAAAAGCATCGGCGGTGCAGCCATCACGGGTGACCTGGATCTGTAAAAGAAGGGCAACCACCGCCCATGAGTCGAAACTCAATAAGCTCACCACTAATCCTAACGCAGGATAGCGTATACTAGTGGGGTCGGTCCTATCCGACGGACTAGGTTCACGGTCCAGGGTTCAGACACTCTCAGTCTCCTCAGTACCAGACCCCAACATGATTAACAGACGTGCAAATTATCATAACAGAGTTCATATCATACAGACGGGCACAAGAGACTTCAATCAGATGCCATATGCAATTTCGCAGGCCTCAACCGGCCATATCGGATCCCAATGGATCATGTTCAGGCCTCAATCGGCCATAACGGGTCTCAATAGACCATACCCATCTGTCACTCCAAATCCCATCAGGGCTCACCCAACAGTGCCCTACGGCAATTACCACACTGCGTCTCGAACGCCTTACGTTGATCTACCTTTTCTCTCCATTTCCTCTCTGGGCGCATTCTCACGTCACAACTCTGGTGACTCATGCCATGCTCTCAATGGATGCGGGGCCCTCATGATTGCAACCAGCAATTTAAACACAGAGCATGCATGCTATGGTATATGAGCACAGATACAAGGCACATCAAGAAATCATCAAAGTGAACATGTGCTCGTCAGACCAGACCATAAGAGATTCAAAGGCCCCACGCACAATCCCCTAGCCAGACAGACTCAATAGGGTATCCCATATTAACTCTCGGGTCAAACCCATAACGATTGGAATCTCATCTCAGCGGTCTTAATAACTCGGCCTAAACCCAACCACCCAGCTAGTCCCCTAGGAGTCGTTAACCCACGACTAATGATTCAATGATTAAACAGTCCCTCAGGTGTGTTTGAATCAGGCTTATCTTGGTTTAAGGCCCAATTAAAGGATTCGAGTTCGAATGGGCCTAATGCCTGACCTGAGGCCCAAGGCCCATATGGGTGAATAAGTTCATTAAGGTAAGTCGGCCCATCATAAGGTTTAAAGCCCATTAGTCAAGTTGGGCCCGATAAGATTCAAAGTTAAATGAAATGGGTTAGGCCCCTTAGATTAAGTTGGGCTTAGTAAATTAAGTCGGGCTCTAATAGAATTCAAGGCCCAATTACCAATCTTAGGCCCGTTAATGATTCTTAAATCCATTATGAGATTTAGGCCCGTTAGTATTAAATTTTCGTGTAGGGCCCAAGCCCATTTTCAAGGAGTTAACCAATTAAGCCCATTTAGCCCATTTTAAGCCCATTTAGTCATTCTAGGCCCATATACATTAATGAGCCTCATCTTTTAATGTTCCAACCCATCATTGGGCCCATTCAATTAAATTTTCGTCCATTATAAGCCCATTACCCCATTTGGTTCAATTAGGTTCATTTAGGCCCAATTGAGTTAGAATTTAGTTCGCAAGGCCCATCAATTAGCTTAGGCCCATCATTTCTCACGCTTAGCCCATCTTTGCAGCCCACATATCTAACATTTCCAAGCCCAATTCATGTCCTCTAGGCCCTACACGCACGGCCCAATATGTACACAAGATGGGCCTAAAGCCCATTAATCTTAATCACACATATTATACACTAATCACCCTAATTAGCCACTAACACATAACCATCCACACATATACATTCTAGCCTAAACTAGGATTAGAGGATTGCTTACCTAATGAGGGCCGGGACGGACGGTGGCGGCTGGAATGGCAATGACGACGGGGAAGGACACCGGGCGGCCGAATGGGTTCGCGGCCGGGCGGAGAGGGGCGGCGACTTGGCGGCGGTTCCGGGCTGTTCGAGGGGGCCGTCCATGACCACAACAGGAGGTGAGACACAATAGAAGGACAAGGGAATGAAGGAACCAGCCGGGGTGGCCGGCGGTGACGGCTTGGGCTCCCGCGGCGGCAACGACGAAGGAGAACGGAGGAGGGAGCAGGTCTGGTCGGGCTTCGACGGGCTCCCGGGGCTAGGGAAACGAAGAGGAAGAGGAGCTAGGGACTCACCGAGATGAGGCAAGATGGTGGCGAAGAGGAACGGTGGCGGACGGCGGCGGCTTCGGGCGACTCGCGGCGGACGGCGGGTGACGAGAGAGGGAGGCCGAGAGCAAATGAAGAGGAGAGGGAGGAGAGAGGGTGGTCGGCCGAAAGTGGGGGAGGAGAGAGAAGGAGAGAGATTATAATGGTTTATTAACCAATATTTCAAAATACAAGAGTGAGTGGGGTAGGTAATGGGGTTATGAAACATGTGATAAGACTTTGATTGATTTGATTGATTGCATGGGGAATTGTGCCATGATTGATTGATTTGACACTTGATTGATTGATGTGACATCTGATTGATGTGACATCTTGATTTGACTCGCCTCGATTTGCGTGCCAAAAGCACCGATCGGGTCCCGAGCGCGAACGGATTTTGGACAGGATTTGGTGTCGGTCTGTCGAATCTACTCTCAAAAATCCTAATTAGTCTCATTCTAAGGTCTGAGCATTTACCGGGGGCATTTCGGTAATTTTCCATTCACGTCTTGCTTCACGACGTGCACCGGCTGTCTGACCTTCAGTCGACATTTCTGAAACCGACTTCATTTCTTCATTGCGTTTATCTTACCGATTCGATTGTCCATCGTCAGATTCATTTTGTGGTCAATTTCACTAAATACCGACCCTGTCTCAGTCTCAAGCCAACGGGCGGCTGATTGGGAAAAATTCCCAGATAGCCTTTCCCCTTCGGTTGGTCAGCTCAGGGTAGCTAATCCTGAGTGAGCGTCGACTAGAGTGTATTAGTGAAGTGTTTCCATTCATTTAGAAATTCTGAGTATTGGGTCGAATTTTCAGACTGTCACATTCTTCAACAGTCTTGTCATCGGCGCGGCTATCGCGGAGAACCTTTCCACGAAGCGTCGATAATAGCTAGCTAATCCAAGGAAACTTCGCACCTCAGTCACGGTCGTAGGTCTCGGCCACTTCTCCACAGCTTCGATCTTAGTTGGATCTACTGATATTCCTTCGCCCGACACAATATGTCCAGGAACGCCACTCTGCTCAGCCAGAACTCACACTTACTAAACTTGGCGTACAGGGAATGCTCCCTTAGCGTCTGTAAAACAGTCCTCAAGTGTTCCTCGTGGTCTTCAGAATTCTTCGAGTACACCAGGATATCGTCGATGAAGACTATCACGAATTGATCCAAGAACTCCTTGAACACTCTGTCAATCCAAATGCATGATTGTAAACTCATAATGCCCATATCTGGTCCTGAAAGCTGTCTTCGGGATATCCTCCTTCTTGATCCTTAGCTAGTGATAGCCTGTCCTTAGGTCTATCTTGGAGAACACACACGCTCCTTCCAGCTGATCAAACAAATCATCTATCCTTGGCAGGGATACTTGTTCTTGATCGTCACTTGGTTCAGCTGTCTGTAATCTATACACAGCCTTAATGATCCGTCCTTTTTCTTAACGAACAGCACCGGAGCTCCCCATGGCGAAGCACTGGGGCGGATAAATCCTTTATCCAGTAGCTCTTGCATTTGCACCTTCAGCTCTTTCAATTCAGATAGTGCCATCCTATACGGTGCTTTTTGAGATTGGCTCTGGTGGCAAGCCAGGCAATTCTTGAGGAAACACATCGGGGCATTCCCTTACTACAAGCACCTCCTCTAGCTTCACCTCTTGAGCCGACGAATCTATTACAGATGCCAAGAATCCTAGGCAACCCTGATCCATCAGCCTGGTGCTTCTATCGCGGAAATCCAAGGAATTGAGGTTCCACCTCGATTTCCTTTAAACTCATACTCAGGCCCATCTACTGGGTTCAACCTTATTATACTCCTACTGCAGTCAATAACTGCTCCATGTCTAACCAACCAGTCCATGCCAACAATCAAGTCAAAATCATACATGGGCAGGACAGCTAAGTCAATCTTCTCGACTCTATTTCCCAGAGCTATCTCACACCCCTTACACCCTAACATAACAATTACTTTATCTTTCAGCGGGGTGGCCACATGCAATACAACATCCAATGGTCTAGTTTCTATTCCAGCCAACGCAGCAAAACGTGCAGATATAAATGAATGGGATGCACCCGGATCGAATAAAGCATAAGCGGTGTGACCACAGAGAGAGATGGTACCTGCGATCACCCCTGGCGCATTCTCAGCCTCCTTGCGCGCCACAGCATATACTCGTCCCTGAGCAGGCGGACGGTTCAGAATCCCTTGAGGTACATTCGCCATTGGCGGCTGCTGCTGCGGTTGGAACTGGGGTCTCGGACCATTCCTCGGGCAGTTCCTTTGAATATGCCCCATCTGGCCACATCTGAAGCATCCTCCCGTCTTCTTCGGGCAGGGCTGTTCCCATGCCTTCTGCCACAGTCACGGCAGTTCTGATTTCCAGGAAATGGTGGCTTTCCCAGGGTCCTTCTTGCAGGTGGAACGAACCTGCGGTTGTCCTTCATCGGCCTCTTGCCGAAGTCTCTGAAGTTCCTATTTGGCATGAACCGCGATCCAGATGCGGCAGCCTTCTCCTGCAGATCTCGTTCTATTGCCAGGGCTCTCTCATAGATCTCGTTGTAGTCCCTCAGCCTAGTAGCAATAATCATACTCTTCAGCTCAGGCCTCAGTCCTTCTCTGAACCTTCTGGCCTTGTCCCACGGGTCCTCTATCAGCCTTCGAGCAAACTTGGACAGTCTGGCAAACTCGCCTTCATACTGGTCTACTGTCATGGACCCTTGGCGGAGTCTAATGAACTCCTCCATCTTCCTCTCCTGGGCTGCCTCGGAGAAGTATTTCCCATTGAACGCTGCGCAGAATGCAGCCCAGTTCGGCCTCATGCCATCAGGGAAGACTCGTCCACGGGTGGCCTTCCACCAATCATCTGCGGTGCTCTGGAGCTGATAGGTCGCCAGTGAGACCTTTTCTTCATCTGTGCATCCAAGCACTGTAAATGCCTTCTCCAGCTGCTCAATCCACAGGGCAGCTACCTCTGGTCCTCCAGGGCCATCAAATTTGGAGGGTTGCAGCTTCAGAAACTGCTCCACTATGTGATGGGTCTGGCGTCCTCCGTTTCCATGCCCATTGCCCCCATGGGCTCCATTTGCAGCGGCCAAGGCGGCCTCAGCTGCTTGGGCAACAGTGGCAGCTCTCTCAGCAGCTTGCCTACCCATCAGATTGCTCACCTCTGTCAGTACCCTCATCATTTCATCTATTCTTGGGTCTCCTTCAGACGCAGGAGCTCTTGAGCTTGACGCCCCAGCACTGGGTCTTCTGCCCCTATTGCTCATCCTTGCTAATTACTCTCACCTATACCCAATAAAATTCCATTCAGGAATTTGAAACCCTAAAACTAGCACTCAAGCTTTCGCCTACTGTCGCGTCCACTGACATGAATATGCATGGAAAGTTCGCTGCAGCTTTTAATGCAATTGGACCAGGAAGACACCTAGACTCCCCTTGACAATGCACAACCTAGGCCACTCTATTCGCCACCTCAACTAGAAGCCTGTCGGGAGCCGCTCCTTGATCGGGTCTCTGCCCCGGCGACCACTCCCCGCCCTCCTCATTTCTTGGTGCGAACAGTTGTCCTAAGTTACCCACGGCCAGAGAGAATCCCACTCCACGTGTCCCATACCACGCTTCATTACAGTTTTTAGACGTCCCGTCAGACCTGTCCCATACCAGGCTGACGGTTACCCAACCCAATAAAATATGATGCATGCACTTTTCAAACCTCGACTCTTTGTTTTTAAATCATTTTCATTTTAAACCATTTTTCCTTTAATGCAGAAACCGTGCAATGCATGGTGGTCAAGCAGCGCGCAACAGCCGACTAGGCATACAAACACATGCAATATTTTCCAGCAACTACACAACCAACAATCAGCACTCAAGCACCCAACTCATGGGGTTCAGCTTTAGAACCTTACCTCAGGTCCTGACGCATCTGCAGATTAGCTCACAACATCATAGTCTATAGTCGTACTAGACTAATCATCTAACTCTGCAAACACATGCGCCAATCAACTCATGCATTCTACCCTTTTCTAATCCTTAGATCTAGGGTCTGCCTATCTAACTACCCCAAATCAGCAGCCTTATCACTCCAGATCCTCGAACGGTCTCGTATCGAGCTGACCTTGCTCTGATACCACTTCGGACGGGGATGTCACGCCCCGAATCCCAATAAAGAGCACGCGACACCCCTGTTCATACACATCGATGAATCCCTGCGTACACCTGGCCTACGAGTAGCGACGGCCCAGGATGCCCATCGCGGCCAAGTGACGCTAGCGCAAAACGATAGCAATCTAAAACCTGCGGAAGCGTGCCTTCTAAACATGCATACATACATAAGAAGGTGGGGTAGCATGAAAAGACGAGAACACTTTTACAAAAGGCGATACACAACATATATATATACATAAGCGTTAGGTACAGACCCCAAAAGAAAACCTCGCTATGGTCAAGCTATCTACGCTCTCTCAAAAGACTAGACCAGTACAGCATCTCTCAAACCATCTCGAACTCCTCCTCGGGATCCTCCTCAGGGTCCTCCTCTGGGTCCTCCTCTGGATCCTCCTCGGGGTCCTCCTCATCTGTGTCCATCGCGTCACCCTCCTCGTGACCATCTATCTCGGATCGTCCAGGTGACGGCATCTCTTGTAGTGGGTCGGGATCGACCACCTCGCCTCCATACTCTGCTGGCTGCAGCAAGATCGGGTCGTCCTCCATGGGGATCGGGGAGTCTCTCTGAGGTCCCTCGAAACCAAACAGACCCTCTCTAAACCAGGCCTCGTATCTATGGGGTACAAGGTATGGTCCACCCTGATCTACTAATACAGTGGTCACATGCCTATGCCACAGAGTGGCGTGCATGTCAAAATGGAGGGTAATCTCGGTATCCATCTGCACTGGCAGTCCAAAAAGCATCGGCGGTGCAGCCATCAAGGGTGACCTGGATCTGTAAAAGAAGGGCAACCACCGCCCGTGAGTCGAAACTCAATAAGCTCACCACTAATCCTAACGTAGGATAGTGTATACTCGTGGGGTCGGTCCTATCCAATGGACTAGGTTCACGGTCCAGGGTTAAGACACTCTCAGTCTCCTCAGTACCAGACCCCCAACATGTCTAACAGACGTGCAATTTATCACAACACAATTCATATCATACAGACGGGCACAGGAAATATCAATCAGATGCCATATGAAATGTCACAGGCCTCAACCGGCCATATCGGTTCTCAATGGATCATGCTCAGGCCTCAATCGGCCATAACGGGTCTCCATAGACCATGCCCATCTGTCACTCCAAATCCCATCAGGGCTCACCCAACTGTGCCCTACGGCAATTACCACACTGCGTCTCGAACGCCTTACGTTGGTCTCCCTTTTCTCTCCACTTCCCCTCTGGGCACAATCTCACGTCACAACTCTGGTGACTCATGCCATGCTCTCAATGAATGCGGGCCCACATGATTGCAATCGGTCAATCAAAACACAGAGCATGCATGACATGGCATGTAAACACAAGCATAGAACGCAATAAGCAGCCATCGCACTCTCACGTGCACAACATGCCAAGCCATAAGGAAATTAAGGGCCCACGAACGATTTCTCAGACAGACAGATACGCTAGGACATCGTTCATTAATCCTCGGGTCAGGCCCATAATCATTGGATTCTCATCTAGCAAATCTGGTCACTCGGCCTAAGCCCAAACACCCATGACTATTGATTCAGCAACTAAACAGTCCCTCAGGTGTGTTTGAATTAGGCTTAACTTGGTTCAAGGCCCAATTAAAGGGTTCGAGTTCGAATGGGCCTTGTCACGCCCCGAATCCCAATAACGAGCACGCGGCACCCCTGTTCATACACATCGACGAAACCCTGCGTACACCTGGCCTACGAATAGCGACGGCCCAGGATGCGCATCGCGGCCAAGTGACGCTAGCGCGAACTACAATAATCTAAAACTGCGGAAGCGTGCCTTCTAAACATGCATACATACATAAGAAGATGGGGTAGCATGAAAAGACAAGAACACTTTTACAAAAGGCGATACACAACATATATATATACATAAGCGTTAGATACAGACCCCAAAAGAAAACCTCGCTATGGTCAAGCTATCTACGCTCTCTCAAAAGACTAGACCAGTACAGTATCTCTCAGTCAATCTCGAGCTCCTCCTTGGGATCCTCCTCGGGGTCCTCCTCTGGGTCCTCCTCTGGATCCTCCTCGGGGTCCTCCTCATCTGTGTCCATCGCGTCACCCTCCTCGTGACCATCTATCTCGGATCGTCCAGGTGACGGCATCTCCTGCAATGGGTCGGGGTCGACCACCTCACCACCATACTCGTCTGGCTGAAGCAAGATCGGGTCGTCCTCCATAGGAATAGGGGAGTCCCTCTGGGGTCCCTCAAAGCCAAACAGGCCCTCTCTAAACCAGGCCTCATATCTATGGGGTACGAGATAAGGCCCACCCTGATCTACTAATACAGTGGTCACATGCCTATGCCACAGAGTGGCGTGCATGTCAAAATGGAGGGAAATCTCGGTGTCCATCTGCACTGGCAGTCCAAAAAGCATCGGCGGTGCAGCCATCACGGGTGACCTGGATCTGTAAAGGAAGGGCAACCACCGCCCGTGAGTCGAAACTCAATAAGCTCACCACTAATCCTAACGTAGGATAGTGTATACTCGTGGGGTCGGTCCTATCCAATGGACTAGGTTCGCGGTCCAGGGTTAAGACACTCTCAGTCTCCTCAGTACCAGACCCCCAACATGTCTAACAGACGTGCAATTTATCACAACACAATTTATATCATACAGACGGGCACAGGAAATATCAATCAGATGCCATATGCAATGCTACAGGCCTCAACCGGCCATATCGGATCCCAATGGATCATGCTCAGGCCTCAATCGGCCATAACGGGTCTCAACAGACCATGCCCATCTGTCACTCCAAATCCCATCAGGGCTCACCCAACTGTGCCCTACGGCAATTACCACACTGCGTCTCGAACGCCTTACGTTGGTCTCCCTTTTCTCTCCACTTCCCCTCTGGGCACAATCTCACGTCACAACTCTGGTGACTCATGCCATGCTCTCAATGAATGCGGGCCCACATGATTGCAATCAGTCAATCAAACACAGAGCATGCATGATGTGGCACATATGCACAAGTATTAGAACGCATTACGCAACCATCGCACTCTCACGTGCACAACATGCCAAGCCATAAGTAAATTAAGGGCCCACGAACGATTTCTCAGACAGACAGATACGATGGGGCGTCGTTCATTAATCCTCGGGTCAGGCTCATAATCATTGGATTCTCATCTAGCAAATCTGGTCCCTCGGCCTAAGCCCAAAACACCCATGACTATTGATTCAGCAACTAAACAGTCCCTCAGGTGAGTTTGAATTAGGCTTATCTTGGTTCGGGCCCAATTAAAGGATTCGAGTTCGAATGGCCCTAATGCCTGACCTGAGGCCCAAGGCCCATGTGAGTGAATCAGTTCATTAAGGTAAGTTGGCCCACTATAAGGTTCAAACCCATTAATCATGTTGGGCCCATTAAGGTTCAAGGTTACAAATTAAATGGGTTAGGCCCATTAAGTTAACTTGGGCTTAATAACTTCAGTTGGGCCCTAATAGTAACCAAGGCCCATTAATTAGACTTGGGCCCAATAATTAAGTCTTAAGTCCATTATGTAAATTTAAGGCCCATTGGTGTTAATTTCGTGTAGGGCCCAAGCCCATTTCAAAGGATTAACCAATTAAGCCCATTTAGCCCATTTTAGGCCCAATTAGTAACTCTAAGCCCGTATGCATTAGTGGGCCTCATCTTTTAATATTCCAACTCATAATTGGGCCCAATTAATTAGTATTTTCGTCCATTGCAAGCCCATTAAGCCAATTAGGTCCAATTAGGTTCACTTAGGCCCAAATAGCATGAATTTAGGACCCAAAGCCCATTATGAACCTTAGGCCCATTAGTCCACATGATTGATTCATTAATTCCAGCCCATTTGTATGGTTTCAAGGCCCAAATTCACCTCTCACACAGCCCACACGCACGGCCCAATCTCTCACACAATTAGTCCAAGGCCCATTATGTTAATTCCACATAATACTCACTAATTACCTTAATTAGTAACTAAACCAACCAATCACACATACATACAACTAGCCTAGATTAAGATTAGTGGATTGCTTACCTAGAGGGGTCGGTGACGGTTGCTGGTCGGCGGAGACGGACGGCAACGACGGGGCGGCTACGGCGGCGTTCACGGGCTAGGCGAAACCGAGAGGGAGAGAGAGGAAATGAGGTCGGGTCACGGCTCAAGGAAGCTCCATGGCCACGGAAATGGGAAGACAAGGGGCTAGAGAGTACTCACCGTCGCTTGGGGAGGCTGGACGGCGGCTTGTGGCGGCCGGATGTGGACGACGACGGCGACGAAGGACGGTGGACGGGCGGACGACGGGCTGGCCGAGAGAAAATGAGGGAGTTACGGTTTGGTTGGGGTCTCTAAGGCCACGAAATGGAGAGGAGAAAAGGGTTCGAAGCTCACCTTGTCGTGGAGGAGGTCGGCCGGCGGTGACGGAGGCGGACGGCCGGCGGTGCTCCTCGGCGGACGGCGGCGGGCGAACGAGAGGCCGAAAGGGAGAGGGAGCGATCGGGAGAGAGGGAGAGGGAGTGGCCGAAAAAATGAATAGAGGAGAGAGAGAGAGAGAGAGGAGAGAGAGTGAGGTTTATAATGGTTATAA
>JAGVVM010000066.1:7500-10000 GCA_019149425.1 Psidium friedrichsthalianum
ATTGGTTAGTCCCCCAAGATCTCCGAACATTAAGAAGTTCGTTCAAGCCTCCAAGTTTGACCATATCTTGTTCCAGCCACTGACCAAGAATACTTGGTTCCACTCTCTCTTCCAACCGCGGAAGGATTTCATTTTTTACATTTTTGAGCAGTCAGATAGCTCTATCTTTCCATGGCAGAAAAGGTTTACCATGATCTCATCTCAAGCCATCCAATTCGTATTCGTCCGGAGATGAGTGGAAGGACGGCATTTTTAAACAAAGGATGGTTTTGACGAATGGTTGTTATGCTTTCGGATTATGCAACGCCCCCAGTACCATTCACCATTGGGTGAACTCCAGCCGAGAAGCACGGAACATAGACAAATTTTCTTCTGTTATTTCTTTTTTTTTTGTCTCTCGGCTGGAATCATAAATGGTGAAGGTACTGGGTGCGTTGCATAATCCGAAAGGCATAACCAACCATTCGTCAAATCCATCCTTTGTTTTAAATGCCGTCTTCCACTCATCTCCCGGACGAATACGAATTGGATGGCTTGAGATGAGATCACTGGTAAACCTTTTCTGCCATGGAAAGATAGAGCTATCCTGACTGCTCAAAAATGTAAAAAATGAAATCCTTCCGCGGTTGGAAGAGAGAGTGGAACCAAGTATTCTTGGTCGTGGCTGGAACAAGATACTGGTCAAACTTGGAGGCTTGAACGAACTTCTTAATGTTCGGAGATCTTTGGGACTAACCAATTGCTTTACTTTTCGAGAGAAGGTATATATAAGAGGTTAAAGATATATAGGGATCTCAGTAACTGGGACCTTTTGTTCTTCAGGCAAATATTCGATTTCATAGAGATAATCCACTTTTTAAAATCCTTTTCTTTCACCGCTCCCCTCTCCAACCAGTCGAGTTACTTGCGTACCTTTCAGTCTTCAAACCTCTCCTCCAAGAAAATGCTTGAGCTCCCCAAGTTCCTTTATTTGGAAGCGTACTGATAGATTTTCCTTTGTTCGTCGAATTTCCTGTTCGTCATCTCCAGTGATGAGAAGATCATCCACGTATACCAACACTATGTCCAGCTTGCCTTCTCGAGCTTAACAAATAGGCTGAAATCTGCAGGCGCCATTAAATATCCACTTTGAATTCAAAATCAAAATTCAGCAATCTTACCGCCCTTGGTGCTTGCTTTAACCCGTACAGAGCTTTTCTCAATTTACACACGTAATCAGGGTGAGCTTTACTCTCGAACCCTTGTGGCTGCTCCATGTAAATTTCTCGATCTAATTCTCCATGTAAGAAAGCATTCTTCACGTCCATCTGCCACAACTTCGAGGACTTGCTTGCTGTAAGCGCTAGCAGGACACGTACGGTTGTAATCTTTGCCACTGGACTGAAAGTTTCATCATAGTCCAGACCGTACTGCTGTGAGAACCCTCGTGCCACTAGGCGAGCCTTATCCCTTTCGATCGAACCATCTTGGCCTGTCTTCACCTTATAAACCCATTTGCAAGATATGGCTTTTACCTCCTTGGGCTTAGCCACTAAGTCCCAAGTTTGATTCTCTTTCAAGGCTATACTTCTTCCATCGCCTTCTGCCACTCGACACTCTACGACGCTTCTGCATATGTTGACGGCTCTATCACTCGATTCTCTTCGCCCAATGCGGCATTGGCATACTTAGGATTTTGTTTCCGTTGCCTGGCGGATCTTCGGAGCTTTGGTTGTGGCCTAGCTTCTTCTCTAGATACTTCTTGTTGAACATCTTCAGAAGTTCTTTGATGCAGACACTTCAGCAAAGTTGGAAAATCTTGTGTAGATCTTTGATTTAGCTATTTCTAAAGCGGAAAACTTCAGATCTTAGACGACCCTCTTCTTTATTCCTATTACTATGGTGAGTTTGTACAGATGCGGGAGCGACTATGATTTTGGCGATCTGAAACTTTTTCAAAAGCTGGTCCCAGAATCACCACTTCCGCAACTGGACTCTCCAATTCCAATCGATCCAAAGTCTACGAAAGCAAATTGGAGACATTGAAAACTCGCTACTGACATTCACATTCACCTTTCGTCATAGGCCTATGTGGACACTGATAGATCCGCTAGAAAAGAAAGAGCTAAAGAGAGTTGCTTACTACGAAAAGCAAGGTCATTTTCATTCCCACAGTCGGCTTACCAGGGAATGAAAGACTTCAGTAAACCTGCTGGCCTTGTTTTAAGCAATCCTCACGAATAGCTCCTGTTCTTTCTTCCGTTCCACTGCGTTCTTGATGCGGGTAGCCAAGTGTGAAGCAGACTTAATCATCTCATCTCTTCGCACTGTCTCGTCTGCGAGCTTCTTCTTCTTTCGCTCCAGTTCCCGACTTGCTTCCGCTAGTTGGACAATCAGCTGCGGTATCTTCTCTTTAAGATTCGCGATATAAACCGGGAGCCGATCCAGGCTCGTAGTCCTTCACGTCCAGATGCCACCTCTTCGGCCGTACAATTCTTAGGCAAGCAGCAGAACGAGGCAC
>JAGVVM010000067.1:0-17920 GCA_019149425.1 Psidium friedrichsthalianum
TTATGTCAACGCCACTTTTGTGCTTATAAAATCGGTGGGATTTGTCACGTAACTTTGTGCATCCATGTCTGTATTGGAGCTGCTGCTTCTGCACGATCAATTTTCGCAAACAATACAGAGGTTTCTTCTTAGCCGACGCTCTAATTGGCAAGAAGGAGGAGAGTTTCTTACATTACAGGAGTTGGGAAACTTATGTGGTCATCCACATGAGCTCTTGTGTCGAACGTTGTTGACTCTTCCACTTCAAGGTGACGGTATGTCGCAGGTCTCGGGCTTTTATGGAAGGAGGAATGGAGGACAAGCAATCGAAAAAAAGAAGAAGAAGAAGAAGAAGAAAAATCACAATCAAAGGGCTTTATATAAAAAAAAAAAATTCACAACCAAGAATTCACGAATACCATCCAAATAACAAGATCTTCAAAATCAATGATATGCACAATCAAAAGGAGGTATATCCTAAATTTATGCATGATGACGAGAGATATAGAAAAATCAAAGGAAAATAACCTATTTATCTCTAATATAAAAAAAATATCCTAATTATCTCTAACAAAATTAGCTGGTTTAGATTGCGAGTAATTGTGCCTAGGTCAATTTCAAGTGAACCTCGAGAAAAATTCATAATTGTAGTGTTCTTGTCCAATTGGCCAAACACGCAATTGAACCCTATAACCCATTTTAATTAACTGTTTTATTTGCAATGGCCATACAACGGCCTTTCAATGGTCTTATAACAGTTTTACAGCGGCCATGTAAAGGCTTCATAATGTTTAATTTTGTCTTTATAAAACCTCCAACGGTTCTTTAATAGTTTTTTTTTTTTGGTCAGAAACAGTTCTTTAATAGTTACCAATTGATTTTATGATGCTTTCTTAACGCCCTATCTTTTGTTTGAATATAAATTAGACTTCAAACCATAATCCTCGAGTAAGAGAATTTTCATTTCCTCCGCATATCTTTATTTTTGTTGCTAGATTATACACATAACGTTATTCATGTTCCTTCTAATATTCAATGTGAAGTATAGAACAAGGTTTGTTGTATTTTGGGAGGATAGCCATTAAAAGCCTTATGCAACGAGTTTCGTACCCCGATGGGCGGAATTATCCGTAAGGACAATATTTGCACGTCTCAAGCAAATGTTCTTACTTCCTCGTCTTTTCGAAATAGATTTCTAACGATTCTTGTTTTTCATGTTATCGGGTATTTTTCCGACAACTTCTTAGAGGGCGCGGGAGGCTATCTTCCCCGAGCACCCCCTTTGTGATGCCAAAGAGGTCTGGCATATTTTTTCCGAGGAGGGAATGGGGCTACAAAGGTGGAGGAAATTGGTTCTTGGTTATTTGACTCGAGAATTTGATGGTCTAAGCAAGAATGTCTCAATGTCCACGTAAATTATGGTAGCAACCCGAATATGATACCCGGTAGGTTGCTAATTATTCTCGGTAAAGCAAGGGATGTAAATTTCATATTTCCCATGAATATATTGCTAATCATATATTATAATTTCTTGTCTTACAAGTTGCACGTGTGCCATTAATTTTAAGGACAAAAGGGGATATCTTCCTTTCGTGAGTTAGTTGCTATGACGATAACTTTCTTCCAACTGGAAGAAAGGGATGTTCTTTCCTTAGGAGTGGCCAGCAGGTTAACGCCAAAATTCTTGGCTACCTTTTCCGTAATGTTTAGATATGTCTTACTCAATGATTGGATGTGTAACTCCACAGGATTCGCTTGGCGGTTTAGGAACGGGCTTATGTTGTGAATTTGGGGCACCTTACAAACTAACATCAGCAAATGCAAATACAATTGGATCGCTAGCTGGATTCCAACTCGAGTTTTGCAAGGCAGATTCATCATTGACAAGCGATAAAGACGTTTTGCGTAACAAGGAAATCGCTACCGCATTGTATATAACAATCGAAAGCAAGATTTGAATTTGTTATTTAGAAGGACACGATAAGTTTACAATGAATTACTGTTGGAACCATACACTAGTATCAGTCTTACAATCAAACTACACAATCTAGGAATAGTTTTGATCTCTCAACCTGAGTAGTCTAACAATGTTAGTTATCAAACCTTTTCCTTCTCGCATATTATCTACCATGCATATTAAGTTGCTTTCGTTATCTCCACTCGACTCAGTTTATACTGAACTTACGGATAAGCAATCACTAGACAAGAATTTTTGGAAAAGCACTGTGATATAACTCCATATTGAGCGGAAAGGCGGTGGCCATGGCGAGTCCGGCAACTACTGAGAGAGGAGAGAGATGTACTAGGTCAAGGTTTTTGTAAAAAACAATTTTTCTTTCTTTTTTGTGATAGATGCACATAGATGGATGACTAAAGACTCCACAGCGACGGTGAATTTGCTGCTGAGCTGCAACATATTCATTTTCCCCTCCTATCCTCGGATCCTCTACGACCTTTAAAACACTCCCATCTCTCTGGGAAAACACTAACACCCAAAGAAACAGAGCATTCTATTCCCAAGTTCCAAACCACTGAAACCTAAAGAACCAGAGCGCTCTGTTCCCAAGTTTCAGGAGCAAGAAATTGTAATTAGTTACAACGCAAATCATCAAAAGATAATGTAAGAACTTACTGATACAGATATTTGGCCTAACATCCTGTTCAAATTTACATGATCACTTGGCAACACGATGAACAAGCGACGTCAAGAAATAGTCCAAAAATAGGGAAAAAATTTTTTTGAAGTACCATTTACAACCAGAAACTGTGAATCCATCAGAGTAAAGCTTCCACGCAATCAGCCTAATGAAGCCGCTGATTGTTCACATCTCCCCGATTAACATCATTTTGCGCAAACAGCCTAGTGAAGCCACTGATTGTCCATCAATCAGCCTAGATAGCACGAGGCCGTTTGTGGGCCCTCGCTTTGGCCGTCAAGGGTGCACAAGGCGACGCCATTGTCTGGTGCCGGCAAGGGAGTCCCGGGCCTCACCTATTGCCGGCAACCCTCACTTGTTGTCACGCCCCGAACCTCCACGAGCGCGCGACATCTGCGCAACGACGGTCGATACATGCGACATCCCAGGACTGTCGCCGACCTTGAAACCTTAATATCCGAATTTTACACTAGCGAAAACGAATCCTTACCCCTGATAATGAATGAGCAAGGACTAACCAACCATAACACCTCATATATTACATAATTTTAGCTCCGTATTATACATGAATACCAGTTTTACAAATATTAATAACAGCAACCAACCTAGGGCGACCACATTCCTCAGCAACCACTGATTCACCATCAATTATTCTTGCCAACTGGGTACCCCGCCACCTGGATATCAAATCATGTGGTATCCCTACCATGCTTATATCCTAGGGACTGAAAGGTGAGGGAAATCACCGTGAGAAAACATCTCAGTAAGCTCACCCCTAATCTCGCTCAGGATATTACATACCCTCGGATTCAACTCTAACATGCTCTTCTAGATGCTCGGGTCACAGTAATAAAAACAAGGGCAAGCGAGAAATAACTCATCATCGAAATAATCAGGCATCCCAATAATTCATATCTACATAGAGATCAACAATGCAAATGCGTGCACATGCCATGCTCAAATTCCAGTCTCGGCTCTCTAGCCAACTCGACCCGCGTTAAACGCATCCGATCTGTGCCCTTTTCGCACTAAAATATGCATTTTAGGCCCACGAAATCTCAATAATTGACCCTAAATACGAATGGACAGCATGTGAACACTATTCTAAGCTCGTGAACAGTCCTCAGGGTGTCGTGAACAGTGATTTCAAAGCACTATTTGGCCCGTTTTTACTCTAAATCTCCCAAAAATCCATTTTTCAGTACCCGAACCTCACGGGACCCACACCAATCACCACCAACAGCTTGTATCCAGCCAAGACAGCAATATACCAAGTCCAAATAATATACCACAGCCTCGTCACAGAATCGATTTCCACAAAAATCGTCAAATCAGTCAATTTTTCTATACCGATCTACCTCGGATCGCACCTTAGAGTCTATCCAAGAATCATCTAACATCCTACTCGAGGTTTAGGGGATCGGCTTACCTCAACGAGGCTGATTCGAAGCCGGATGGGCGACAGAACGACGAACGGCCCGGCGACGGCGCGGAATCCGGCAAAACCCAAGGAAACCAAGGCTGTTCAAGGGCCGAATGGAATGGTTCACAAGCTGAAAATCAATATTTTCACATGAAAATGAGCTCTAGGGTCGCTGGGGTCAACATATATCAATATGAACCCTATATGAAATTTGGGTAACAAAAGACTGGTTCGTCGACTGACACGGCGAAGCAGATTTGGAAGGTCAAACGACCTCGGATCGAAGTGATTCAAGTTGGAACAGAACCACAAGACATTGAACTACAACATACCCAAAAATCACGATGATCCAACGGTCGGATTTCTGTCGGCGGCCGATTGAAGTTGAGGCCAGAAAACTGAAATTCAGCAAGGAGAGAGAGAAATCCGAAATTAAGAGAGAGAGAGAGGAGAGAGAATGTTCTGGTGATAAGAGAGAGAAAAAGAGAGGAGAGAGAGTAGATATTATCTCTAAGGGCAATAATTGAGTTTACTATTCATCGAAAGCGACTTAAAGCTGAACGAATTGACTGATTTTTGGACTATTAACGAATTTCCGGACTGATAGAGCTTAGGCATCAATAATTTCGGTCAAAGCTGGTCAAATTGGTCAAAAATATGACCGACGAGACATTTCTCGAAATTCGTGAAATTTCAGGACCGGATGGGACTCAATCGGTGCTGATTTGGCTCAATCGCGATCGGAAAGTAACTCCGGATTTCGTCGTAAAATTTTTTTAGCCTCTCTAAAAATATTCTTACCCTCATGCCATATAATCTAGGTCAAGCCGAAGGCAAAATGGTCACTTTCAATATTTTGCCTTTCTTCTCGGCACTCCGAAACCAATTGGCTAATTTTCGAGCCTTTCAGGGCTATGTCCAATTTCAATTGTGATATTCCTAAAAACTCGATTATCCAAGCTCGAAATCTGATTTGTGGCCACATTCATATGATAGCGACTCTAGTAAATACTCAGACTAACGGGCGGCTTTTAGGAGCTACGCGTATCGACCTGAAATTAGATCCACGTACTTAAATTCCTAGCTAGCCATTCCCCTTTGGTTAGTCATCTCGAAATGATCAGTTCCGAGTGAGATTTAACTACAGTGCATCAATGAAATATATATCCATTCTATTACAAATTCCGAGAATGGGTCGAATTTCAGGATGTCACACTTGTTGTCAGCAACCCTCGTAGCCCTAAGTTAAAAAAGAAAGAAAAAAAATGAAAAATGAAAAAATATCAGAATATTAATATAAGGGCCATGCTAACGCTGACATGTCAAATAGGATGGCTAGCGTATACATTAGCGATTTTCGACTAAAATTGGCCGGATGAACTCAATTATTAAAGCATAAAAAAAAATTTATTACTCAGTTGATGCAATCAAAAGAGTTAGTAAAAGTTATGATAGCCTTCATAACGCTCGATTGGGCTGATACGTGGTCGCTTGAGGTTATGTCGGCAAGCCATGCGTTGGGCCACTAATTCTCTTGGTTGAGTAATTTGAGAGAAAAAAAAATCACCCAATCCAAGACGAATATGGATCGAAGACAATTAGTGCGTTGTCCAAGTAAGGATTCAAACCCCTGTCTGAATAAAAGTAGGATGCCATAAGATGACCGAAGGCAGAGTGGATCACTTGCGTGCAAACTGATCAGGAGCTAATGTCAGCCTCCTAATGATGATCAAATAAGTGGAAACTAGTTAATATGTTGGATCGAGATGCACACCTTGCTTGGCACGTTGAGGTGGCCAAGTTGATGGGAGACATTAAACAATTGGTCACAGCGAAGCATTCCCCCACACAAGAGATGGGAGCAATCCTTCGAAAGGAAGGCTGGTTTAGTGAATCTATTCATCAAGGGCTACACCATAGCATGGCCAAGGCCAATTGGCCCAGATCTGACAAATCATATCAAAGTAGGGTTCCCAAATTGTATGTGCAAATTGTTAAAATATGCCTCGAGTAGATTAGAACCCTACCGAAATTAAAGTTGTTAGTTATATTAACCGGCCACGTAAAAGTGAAGTACATGGACCTAATTTTTGTCATAATATTTGTTAATCCTCTCGGGACACGACGCACTCGAGTTAAATGGGAGACATGGTACGCACAATCACAACGAGGCATTCCTTAATACAAGCCATGTGAACAATCCTTAGAAGCAAATGCTGGCTTTCCAAGCACCGCACGGACCCATGACCCTCACTAATTGGCCCAGACCATGACACCTGGCATCGGAGGATCGGCGTTCCATATCCCTTAACTTATTCAAATCGTCTAGAATAAGATTTCGCATACCAATTCACTTGCTTGAGATTGTTCGTTTCATGACTAACTGTATATTCGGTGTCTTGAGTTTTCAATTTTTTTTTTTGTTTTTTCTCTCGCCTTCGTTTGAACTTCACATTCCATACTTCAAAAAAAAAAAAATCCATTTCGTACTAAATAAGAATTCTCTGCTTTTGAATTTCTCCTTAGCATTTTAAGTATAAATTAAATAACGAATGAAGATTGAAAAATAAATAGCTGATTTTACATAAAGATTATTTATTGTCTATGGAGTCTTATTTCCCCTTTCAAATCCCCACAATATGAAAGAGTTGATCCCTCAGAGAGAGCCGAGCCAGGGCCGTTAAGAAAATTCTTACCTGTCAAGGGCTTCCAAATTATCACAGAAGACTTCTGTCGTGAGTTGTTTTCTTTTTACAACACAAAGTTGTCGTCATTTACGACGCTCTTCTGATGCCGCTGTTACGTGTACTATGATTTTACATCTATGACTCGGGTCCACCTCTAGCTTGGACACAGAAGTTATGCTTTGGACAAAACCTCCAAGAATAAAAGGTCCCAAAATCAAATAAGATAACTATGGATAAAACACTATGATCGGGTTCTCTCAACCAAAACCTAAAATGTCATTGCCTTTTTGTCTAGGCAAATTGAAAGAATCAGTTGTTTTTTTTTTTTTCCCCTTTAAATATCAATAACCTGCCCAACACAAGAGCCACTTGTTTGTGGCTATCTCCTTGTAAGAACACTCCTAACCACCAGAACGTATCCTTGTTTTTTTTTTTTTCCATTCCACACTCAATTGCAAGGGAACAAATCCCTTACTTAGGACAGGGTAAACTCTCCTAATGCAAATCAAAACTGTAATGAAATGCGTATAGCTCTACCTCTCTTGAGATGTGGATATAGGAACACCCTCATCACTAGAGCCAACCAATGGGGAGTCATATCAGGAACGCTATACGTTGAAGGAACAACTTGATCATCACAGATTGACAGCACAACAGTCAGGAAAGTGCATCGGAATTGGGAGAATTTTCAAGTTCCAAGAGCGAAAAGCGTGAAGACATCGCAATTGACATGAAAAACTGACTCTATAGACATACATAAGTATGTATATATTTGACCGACCTGCTTTCTAAAATAACATGATATAGCATCAACAACTTGAGCCCCTAAGCAATTGTTCTACGGAAAATTGGCCAAAAAATAGTCAAGCTATAAAAGATAATTATTATACTTTAAGTGAACAATTGGCTTATAGCTTATTTAAAGCCTTGAAGTTCTAGCAGAACTGAGCCTTCAAATTCAACCAAGCGGCGGTTGATCTAGGCATTCTTTTCTCGGCTATTCTCTTCTTTTCCTCAGCCTTTGCTACTTTCTTTTGCCCATCTTTATAGCCCGACTTCGCTTCTTCAGACTTGACCAGCATGATCTCCCAGTTTGAGAGAAGCTTGTCCCCCCTAGACTTCACTTTCTCCATGTTTATCTTGAGCTCTTCCTCTTCCTTGATGAGGTCATCCATTAACTGCTTATACAAGATGTGAGTATCCTGACTCTTCTTCATAGCAGAGAATCTTTGATCCTTTTGTAATTTATGCAACTCAAACTTAACATTATCTTGCTCAAATGCTAAGAGGTTGGAAGTGAAATAATTGAAATTGGCCTGGAATGTATCAACTGCTATTTGTTGCTCTAACAATAATCTGGTTTTGACTGAGCTTAAAGTTGGTAGTGCCTTATATAGCCTCTCTTTCATATTCAATTTAAACAGAGACTGCTTAGCCTTCTTGACTTCTTCTAACCTATGGATGTGAGCGGTCAAAGCGCCATCTTGGTCGCATGAACTTGATCCTACACTAATGCCATTAGTCTCAGCAGCATTAAGGAATTCCTCCAGATCAGTAAAATAGGATTCAAACTTATCAGTTGGCCTAGCTTGCTGAATATTCACCGAGGGAGTAACTGTTAAGATGCAAACTTCGGCTTTAATCACCAATATGTCATTTGCCAGGTATTCCCCAGTACCATTATGAAGCTCAGTCAATGGAATGAAACTTGGGAAACCCCAGTTTCTCTCTGTTGCAGTGAACTCATTTTGCGCCTCTGCAGAATTCAGGAGACACAGTGATGAATTCAAATTTTATTTATGACCCCACGGCTTGACATGTGGAAGAAACATTGGAGGCCATCAAGAACTAGAATGTTGTATCGTAAATCAAGCAAAATATTAGCAACAGCAGAAGAAAACACCTCCCCATGCTCAGCATAAGCAACAAAATCTATACAAAGAGTCTATAAACTGACGACGCACAACATTTAAGACCAACCTTAAATTGTGGCTCCTCTGTTTTTCCTGAACCAACATTTGGATCATATAGGCGCCAACAAGGCCCAACTCCTTCATCCACAGGGCCAGTTGCTTACAAACTTAACTTGCTAAATTCCTTAATCAGTAACAACCGCCTTCGAGAGGTTCAACGACTGAGCTCCAGAAAAGTTATTCTTTACGATCTGACTCTTCTTCTTATTCAAGTGATACCACCGATTTCTTTTAAAATCTAGATGCACGATCAATCAAGGAGAAACCCATCATACACTCACATTAAAAAGAAGAGATTCCAAGTAAAAATCAATCCAATTCAGGAACAAACCTTTTCTAATAGAATGAACACCACTGGTTTGATCGATCACACGAGCTGAACTTGGCATTTCTGGTCCACGCAACGTTGCGAAATTAGGGACATCTAGGTGCAGCGACAAATGGTCCATGCCATTTCGCTTGGGGTATAAGATAATTCTCCTGCTCAAAAAGGATCAGACAACGAAAGGATTACTTGGCAACATATGAACACTACAATCATCAAGAAACAACGCAAAAATTGAAATAAATAAATAAATAAAAGAACATTGAAGTACCATTTACAACCAGAAACTGTGAATGCTTCAGAGTAAAGCTTCGTCGCATCTTGCTCAGTGAAGGAGCTGATTTTCCACGTGAATTCTCCCCGAGTCACACCTCTTTATGCATCCATTTTTTCTGTATTGAAACTGATGCTTCTGCACCATCAATTTTCGCAAACAACAAAGATGTTTCTTCTTAGCCGACGCTCTAGTTGGCAAGGAGGAGAGTTTCTTACATTACAGAAGTTGGCAAACTTATGTCGAACGTTGTTGACTCTTCGACTTCAACGTGACGGTATGTCGTAGGCCTTGGGCTTTTATGGAAGGAGGAATGGAGGAAAACCAAAACGAGAAAGAAGAAAGAAGAAGAAAAATCACAATCAAAAGGATTTATATCACAATATATATATTTAAAAAAGGCACAATTCAGAATTCGCGAATACCATCCAAATAACAAGATCATCAAAATCAATGATATCCACAATAAAAGGAGATATGGAGAATCCTAAATTAATGCACAATGACGAGACACATCGAAAATCAAGGAAAATAACCTAATTTATCTCTAATATAGGAAAATATCCTAATTATCTCCAAGAATACTAGCGGATTTGGATTGAGAGTAATTGTGCCTAGGTCAATTTTGAGTCAACCTTGAGACAAATTTGTAAATTGTCGTGTTCTTGTCCAACTGGCGAAACACACATTGATGCATATAACTCATTTTAATTAACGGGTTGTATGACACGACGTGTAAGTGACTCGTTTAGACATGGTTAACTAAAAAGATTATCCGTTCATGCTCTTCACCATTAAGATTTAAAATGATGAATTCCACTGGATATTTCCTTGTTTCTAATTTGGTTTGATATTATATAATTGATGGATTATTGTAATTTGTAAATTGATTTTATGAAAAAATTGAGGATATTTCGTGTCTCGCTGATGGGTTGATTTCGCCAGAGTGGGTTGATTTCGTGTCAAGTCTAGTCACATGCTCAAAACCCATTAAATAAGAGACATGGCCAGTATTGTACGTCGAGCAAAATATTAGCAACAAAAAAAGCAAACGCCTACCCACGATCAGCTTAAACAAGCGAATTCACGCAAAGGTGGATAAACCGACAAAGCACAACATTAGTAAGACCCCAGAGGTGACTGTCTTAAAACTAAAGTTGTGGCTCCTCTCTTTTCCTGGACCAACATTTGGATCCATATAGGCACAGACAAGCCCCAACTCCATCCACTGGACCGGTTGGCTTAGTAACTTCAATCGCGAAATTCCTAAATCAATAACGTCGGGATTTAGGAATTTAGAAGCTCACCCGCCTTTGAGAGGTCGTGTCTAACGAATGAAATGCTGAAAACTTATCTATCTCAACTCAATATCCCTCTTTCTACTTCTTCATACCTATTCTTTTCAGGCCTAAACTCTTCCTCTTCTTCAAGTCATATCACGAGAACAGTGTTCAAAGGCCTAAAACCTATTGCATTGGTGCCAATTCAGTCTTAAGCATTTGGCATTTGTGTCAATTCAGTTATAGATCTTTTGCATTTGTGTCGATTGAGTCAATCCAGCCAATTTTGGCCAAAAATTTGCTGACGGGACGTCGGTTGTCCTACATTAGCACGGGCCGACACTAATGTGGATATTTTATAATATTATTTTAATTTTTTAATGATAGAGAAAAGAAAAAGAAGAAAAAACCAAAATATATTTCTAAAAATCATTTAAAATATATAATGATATTACAATATGATAACGTGTCATGGCTAGTTGTGCCACATAGGCGTTGAGTCCACGTCAGCCAATTTCTGATCAAAATTGGCCGAATTGACTCAATTAATAAACTGTAAAAGGTTTAGGATTAAATTGACAATCAATTCATAGGTTTATGACATTTTTGACACTTTTCCCGTCATATTATCGATATTTCAAATCTAGATGCACAATCAATCATAGAGAAACCTATCATACACTTAGATTGAAAGAGGATATTCCAAGAAAATTCGATCCAAGAACAGACCCTCCCTAATAGAGCAAATGTCACTGATTTGACGATCACAGTACCAAGCTAGACATGGCGTTTCTAGTCCACCTGTTTGGCAACGTCGCAGAATCAGGGACAACTGGGGGGACAACAATAAATGTTCCGTGGCATTCCCCTTGGGGTATACGATAATTTTCTGCTCAAAGGGGGTCGGACAACCCGAGGATCACTTGCAGCACGATGAACTCGCGCTCATCAAGAAACGACGCAAGAACAGAACAAATAAAAGCTTTCGAATTACCATTTACAACGAGAAGCTCTAAACGCTTCCGAGTAAAGCTTTTTTGCATCCTGCTCAGTGAAGTAGCTAATTTTCCACGTGAATTCTCCCCGATTCACATCATTTTCTGCATCCATGTTTTCTGTGCTGGACTGGTGCTTCTGCACGATCAACTTTCTCAAACAACACGGATGTTTCTTCTAACCCGACACTCTAATTGCGGCGAAGAAGGAGGACAAGTAGGGTTTCTTGCATTGCCGGAGCTGACTCTTCGACGTGAGTACTTGTGTCGAACGTTGTTTGACTCTTCGACTTCAAGGTGACGGTATGTCGCAAGTCTCGGGCTTTTGTGGAAGGAGGAATGGGGGGAAAGCAAAAGAAAAAGAAATAGAAGAAGAAAATTTCACAATCAAAAGGCTTTAATTCACAATAAAAATTTCACAATCAAGAATTCACGTTGTTTGAGTGAAAAGTTTTAGGGAATTGATTATGTAACAGTTTGTGATTGAATATTATGCTAACAATCTATTTTTTGCCACAACAAAAAAAAATAATATTAATTAAAATTATTATAGGATGTATTATTTTAAGAATTTATGGCTCGTAACACACTTTTATTCTCACAGTCACCTAATACGGTTCCAAAAAGTACCAAGAAAAAAATTAATAAAGTGAAAAAAATACTCGTGTAATATCTTTATATTGCTGTATGTATCATAATGATGAGTACAAGAATAGGCTTTATTAGAACATCATCTAAATAATAAGATCATCAATCAATAACCTGCACAATCAAAAGGAGATATCGAGAATATCCTAAATATATTCACGACGAGAAATATAGAAAATCAAGGGAAATAACCTAATTATCTCTAATATAGGAAATATCCTAATTATATCCAAGAAAATTAGCAATTTGGATTGAGAGTAATTGTGCCTAGGTCAATTGTGAGTCAACCTTGAGACAAATTTGTAATCGTCGTGTTCTTGTCCAACTGGCGAAACACACAATTGATGCATATAACTCATTTTAATTAACGGGTTGTATTGACACGACGTGTAAGTGACTCGTTTAGATATGGTTAACTAAAAAGATTATTCGTTCATGCTCTTCACTATTAAGATTTTAAAATGATGAATTCCACTGGATATTTCCTTGTTTCTAATTTGGTTAGATATTATTTAATTGATGGATTATTGCAATTTGTAAATTGATTTTATGAAAAATTGAGGATATTTCGTGTCTCGCTGATGGGTTGATTTCGCGACAGTGGGTTGATTTCGTGTCAGACTAGAGGTGTCAATATGGGTCATTAATCCACTTTTTAACTCAATTTTATACACTTTGGATCATATATGGGTTCAATGAATTTAAAAAATGAGTCAAATATAGGTCTAAACTTATAAAGCCTATTCAAATATGGGTTATAATGGGTTTTAGCTCAACCCATTTTCGACCCATTTTTTACCTATGGACTGTAGCTTTCCAAACACTCACTGTAAATGGGCTATAGCTTTCCAAGCCCCCCTCCCCATTGCCCACTCGTCGTCGCCGCCACCTGCCCCACTGCTGCCCATCCAACCCTCCCCCACCACCTACGCCTGCCACCCCACCTGCGCGCCCGCCCTCCCTCCTGCCACCGCCAACTCATCAATGGATCTCAAAACACAGATTCAATAAAGTATTCCAAACGCACATGGACAAGAGCAGTCACTACACTCCCATCTCTCTCATCAGTGGATCTCCACCCTCTTGGCCTCGAGCTTCTTCTCCTCCGCCTTGGGCACGATCATGTTTGAATTCTCCAGTTTGCCCCAACTCTTGGTTGGCCTAGTTGGATAAGAATGGAGCTCTCTTAATCATGAGCTTGAATTCTCCAATTGCTCCTCCATCTTGGAAATGGTGCGGCAACGAAACTGAAAGCAGGGGAAGGGACCCAAGCACCGTAACCAACCAAAACGAAGAGTAAAAAAAACTACATTACAATGAAAAAAGAAAAAAAAAAGAATGGGAACCAGAAGAGGCGATCGATGGGGTAGTAGTTTGGATCAACGCAGGCACACAAAAGTAGTACCTTGAGGAGGAGGAGCGTCGACGGGAGGCTGCTGGTTGTAATAGCGCATCATCTGGGTTTTCTTTTGGGATTTCTTGTCACGGGCTCGCTCAAAACGGAAATGGTGCCACGTGAGTTGATCATGGGGACATGGGGGACAAAGAAACATGTTGCAAATAGAGACGTTAAAAATGGTCGTGCAAGAAGGTGGGCCGCGGCGGCAATAGTGGGAGGTGGCGGCGACGGGCGGGTAGCGGTAGAGAGTGGGAGGGCAGCGGTGGGGAGCAGGTCACGGTAGCGGTGGGCCGGCCATGGCAGCTAGCGGGCAGCGACGGTGAGCAGGCCACAACAGCGGTGGGCAGGCCACGACGACAGGCTGTAGTGGTGGTGGCGGCGGTTAGCGAAATAGTTTTTTACATTTTTCAATTTTATCGAACAAATATTTCATAATTTGGTTAAATATATAATTATTTAAATAATACGGGTCGGGTCGGGTATGGGTTAGGTCAGGTATGGGTCATAAAATTTGTACTGTATGAAAATAAGTCAAACGGATTAAATGGGTCAATATGAGTCGGACCATATTCGACCCGACCCAAACCTGATCCGATCCACCCGTTTGACACCTCTAGTCATGACTAGTCATATGCTCGAAACCCATTAAAATAAGAGAGCATATTACCAATTATTGGATTAGACTTTAGAGCACTCTGCTCTGAAGTTTCAAAACAGGACACCAACAAAAAGAGCACCCTGTTCCCAACTTCCTTGAGCAAAAAATTTGCAACCACCCCGCAGCTCATCTAAAAATTATTAAAAACTGGCTATAAATGCAGATATTTGGCCAAATACCCTGATCTAATTAGCATTAAAAAAAACCATTGCCAAAACAGAGTTTCATGTACTTGAAAACGAATGACCACTAAATTTTTCAACAAAATATAGCTTTCTAGTCAGGCCAAGCGGTGTTTAATCTGGACATCCTTTCCTCGGCTATCCTCTTCTTTTCCTAAGCCTCCGCCACTATCTGCTCCTTATAGCCCGACCTCGCTTCTTCCGACTCAACCGACAAAATCTCCCGGTTTTGAGGGGAGCTTGTCCTTCCTACACTTCCTTTCTGCATTTTTCTTGTGAGCTCTCTCTTCTTTGGTGATGTCCTCCATCAACTTCTTATACAAGATGGGATTTTCACGGCCCTACTTTTCAATCCTCCTAATTTGAATTAACGGATTTGAGCTCTCAAAAAAGTCTTGTGTGAGAATTCCTCTTCTCTGACAATTCCTCATGTCAATTCTTTACTCAGTCTTCAGAACTCGTAAGACATGATGGTTTCATTTTAATTGCTCAGTATCATCATTCAATCATCTACTTGTCTTAGTTGTACAATTTTACACTGTGTTACAAGAAAGTTCTCATCCTCCTTATAAGTCCTCCTCATAATAATAGTTCATTCGCATACTCCATGTTGTAATCAGTGGATGGCGCCGGTCGAATGCCGCTGTTATGTATTCTATGACTTTTACATTGAGTCCGAATTTTTTAGTCATAGCCTACTTCTCACTTGGGCACGCAACTTTAATTTGGCCAAAACCTCTTAGAATAAAAGGTCCCATGTATATTAGTTCATTCATTATCCTCGTTAAACAAAGTACCATCGCAGGACGAAATGTGTAGAGGCCCAGAACGCTACCTCAAGGCTTACTCATTATGTCACGCCCCGAACCCGGCGAGCCTCGCGACATCCCTGTCGTACCTGTACGATCGAATGGTTCACAAACACGACGGCCCAGGAAACTCGTCGTAACCAATCGACCTCAGAGTTCCTTAGGCAATAGAAACGACCTCCTTCAACTTCATGCACAGAAAGGGATAGATAGAGAGACCAACCAATCTAATTTACATCAAACCACTCCTTATATTACATCTTATTTATATACATCGGTTTGGCGACATCAAATATGCACAAATCAAAATTCCTGTCGTCCTTTGACATCTTATAGCTCGACCTTTAACAAAAAGGGCTTAGGTCGGCAATTTCTATCTTCGACTACAAGCAAACCATACAAATTTCTACAAAAGGGCTTCAACTCCAACTGTGCTCATCGACATCTGCCCCACCATCCGATCCAAGAAAAAGCTGAGTTTCCGACTCAATATCCAACTCGATCTCCTGCCTTACTAGGATCGCATTCACTGCGGCGGTCTGGGGTCTGAAAAATGGGGAAATCACCCATGAGAACTAATCTCAGCAAGCTCACCCTAAATCCCTCTCAGGATACCAAATATCCCCAGACCCAACTCCAGTAAGCAATCACAAAGTAATCACAAACACGTGTACCCAAACAATATCACATGCAGAGGATAGCAGTCAATAGTTTACTTGCCCTCATGGGCCAAGAACACAAATAAAATAGTCTCAATTTCAGATAGCAAGTTCAAATGCATGTGTATGCCATTTTTCAGTTTCAACTCTTGCCTCATTAATCCTCAAGACCCGCGTAATGAAACCGCCTCAGGTCCGTACTCAACCCGCGTAATAATACCGCCTCAGGTTAGTACCCGTGTCTCAGCCCGCGTAATAGTACCGCCTCAGACTGGCACCCGTGCCTCGACCCGCGTAATAGTACCGCCTTAGGTCGGCACCCTCATTTCTTCATCAATTACCCCGCGTAATGGTACCGCCTCAGGTCCGTACTCAACTCGCGTAATAATACCGCCTCAGGTTGGTACCCGTGTCTCAGCCCGCGTAATAGTACCGCCTCAGACTGGCACCCGTGCCTCGACCCGCGTAATAGTACCGCCTCAGGTCAGCACCCTCATTTCTTCATCAATTACCCCGCGTAATGGTACCGCCTCAGGGTTTCATTTCTCACAACATTATCTGTCGTGCCACCATTATGAGACACCATTCTCATCAAGCAATTCCAATTGCGTTCGATAAATCAAACGGCATAATCAGGCAGATAATTCAAATGTAATGTCATCAAATGACTCATACACGATTCAAGCCAAGCAGTTCGAATACATAATCTCGACTCAATAAAGCATCTAAGCCGATCATTTTTGGCTAGCAAATGCAATTGCATCAGAGATTAGCTATCCCGTCCTTTCCCACTTTGAATCGTCAAGTTGGGCCCATGACATCACGTGAACCCTTTCTAAGCTCACAAGGATGGTCCTCAAATCTCATCACCCATATCGTTCAAAACCTCTAAAGTGTCGCAATTGACACCCTCACTTCCTAATTGGGTCCATTTTATCTCCGATTGATCAATTTTCTCATTTCTCAAGCTCCAGACACCGCGGGGCCCACAATCGCACTCAAAGACAGAATTATTTATTCAGAAACAGCCACAATTCAAGTGCGTCCAGCGCACTATAAGTCTCAACAGCCACCATATACACAAATATCTCAAAGTCAGTCAATTTTCCTCAAACGATCTACCCCGTATCGCGTCCTAGAGCTAATCCAGGCAATATCTGACATCCTACACAAGATTAAGGATGCGACTTACCAAAAGAAAGCTTGACAAGCTGTGGAAACAAGCTGAAACGGCGAAGGACAACCGGCGACAACCGAGACCGGCGGCGGCGCACGACGACAAGGGAAGAGAACGGCTAAACCAAGAGGAACCGGGGCTGTGAGGGGGCTGTTTAGGCACCAAAAAGAACTAGAAATCATGTTTAAGACATGGAAATGAGATCTAAGGGCAGCCGAGGTCGACATATAACAATTAGAACCAAAACAGAAATTCGGCACCCAGAAAACAGTTTCGTCGACTGATACGAGAAAATACATTTGAAGGGTCAAACGACCTCCGATCGAGGCGATTCAAGTTGGGTTGGATTCAGGAGACATTAAACTATAACATACCCAAAAATCACGACGATCCAACGGTCGGATCTTCGGTGGCAGGCGATTGAAGTTGGCTGCTGGAATTGGGGCCGAGATAGAGAGAGTGAGAAAAGAGAGAAAACGTGGTTTCTATGGTGGAATAGTGAGGGGATGGGGGGTTCTGCCGTGAATGATGAAGAAGAAGAAGTCAAATTCTTCTAAAAAAAATATTAATAAAAAAAATATAATATCTCAAAATATTAATTAAATAATCAAAATATCTACTTACTATTCATCGATTTGACATAAAGTCGATCAATTTGACCGACAAGATTGATTTGACATTTGATGCGACATTCCTCGGGTTTCGTGCCAAATCGGGACTGATTGGGACTGAATCGGTGTTATTTTGGCTCAATCGCGAAGGGAAAATGACTCGAGATGATCTCGGAAAATTTTT
>JAGVVM010000068.1:0-57886 GCA_019149425.1 Psidium friedrichsthalianum
ACACATCCATTGCAACCTTCTGAGCCAGGTAATGCTTTGCATTGGAATAGAACCCATGGGTTTTTAGTCACTGAAAGTATGAAAAGTAGTAGTGCACATGAGTGCTTCTGTCCTCTAAGAAGTGCAGGATATATTTTGGCTTCTGAAAACCTTTGCTCGAGTTTGAGTTTCTTCAGACACAAGTTGTTTAATTGACTGGATGCTGTGCTTTTAGATGTTGAGAGTCGTCCCTCTTTTTTCTAAAAGTATCTGATCTGAAATCATTCATTGCGATGTTATAAGTGCCAGAAAAAATCTATAAATTTGAAGGCAAGTAACTAGTCAGTGGTTTGTGAAGTTTTTGCACTGATTTGTTTTTTAAGTTCATAGTTGAGTTGATTGGATTGTCTAATTTTGTGAGATTTGATCTCACTCCGATCTTCATTTCACCAGAGCAGGCTCTAATGTATCATATATAACCATGTTTCTCCACTGCAGGTTGTCCATCCAATTCATGATCAGACAATGTACTTAACTTCAGAGCACAAGAGGAAGCTGAAGGAAGAATATGGTTAGTTGGTCTTGTGTTTCATCTGAAGGAGGTGCAACATGCATGTCAACTTCATAAAGAACAATCATTAGTCAAGAATGGAAGTTGAAACAGAGATAATGAGAAATGACAGAGGAGCTTATTGAAATGAATATCTGATTCTACCGTACATAAAATTCCTTGCATAGGGAGACAGTTTTTCTGTTAAAAAGAATCTATATTAAATTATGGTAAATTTTTTTACCTAGGATGTGCTGGATTATCACCAGGCCCCGTAGTTCTGCCATGATCTTGCACAAGCCCCCCATTTGTCCCATACAACTTTTAGAGTTAAAAGGGTTGTTAAGTAGCATATCACTAACATTATAGAAAACAATTATCTGATCCTATTGTCTGTCAAATACCTTGCACCTGCTCCATTTATACAATCCAACTTTTAAATTTGGAAAGGGTTGTAAAACAGTAGATCACTGCCTATCTCAGAACCCTTACAATGTAGCACTTTCCATATCATCCTCCTCCCCATCATCCCTGGCTAACTTTGTTCATTTTTTTGATCCAGCCACTATCATATACATTGCTCTTGATATTGTTCCTGTATGAAAAATGCAGGAATTGAGCCCTGGACATTTGTTCAAAACTTGGAGATGCTGTTTTTATTCCTGCTGGCTGCCCCCATCAAGTTAGAAATTTGAAGGTAAATAATGCATAATAACGGAGATTTCTATATTTAAAGTTTGCAATTTATTGTGAAAATAAATAAGTTGGGAAGCTTAATGTTACTAATCTAAAGGTGATGCATGTAATTAGGTTTCACTTTCAAAGTGCATCTAGATGATGATGTTTAGAACTTAAAAGACGAGCCACGATGTTTAGAAACCTGCAATTAATCTCGAGTTCAATCTTATACTATTAAATTTGTGTCTGGATCAGAGTCTGCCAAAATGGGAATCTATCTAACCACATTTCAACCTCGGTTTGATTTTGTCATCTAATATTCCCCAATGAGAATATGATCCAGCTTGTAAGGGAGGGAATCAAATGGTCTTATTTGGTTGCATTGCAGTTTAGTTTCGTAACATGTCACTACCCCTTCTTGGATTTAATAGCCATGAATTGCTTTCTTCATGAGTGGCTTAGGCGTGCTGGATTCCTCAACATACCACATAGATAGGTATTATTCCATTGACTTGCGTTCCACAAATTGAGTTGGTTGATCTTGGTAACCTTATCCCTATCGATTAGTTTTTACTGCGGACCGATGCTTTTTATTGCACATTTTATATGGATTCACCTGCTCTGGGACTTTGAAAATGTGCAATTTGGATTGCTAATTGCGGCGCGTGAGTAGAAAGATTGGTTGCAAGTAGTGCACATGACTAAGAAATTATGGTAGCTTGTATGGGGAGATTTTGAAGGGAAGCACAAACCTGCTTACTGAAAGGTAGTACCAGGATAAAGATTTTGACGCGGATGAAAGTCCATTTCCATGATGGTGGGTTTGATCATAATGCAAGAATAGGTGGATTGAAAATGTGTCGGTACCAACATTAATGAGTAATATTGTGTGCATACCAAGACTTATAACAAGGTATAGTACATGATGTGGGAAATTGCAGATGGATGTTATAACAAGTAGGTCATATTCAACACATTACTAAAAGCAACGTGTTTTTTTAATTAATCGAAGAATGCCTCAATCTTAATAATGGAGGAATCAAAATTGCAGTTGAGATATGAAATGGAAGAGATCCAAATTTTGAAGAAATTCCTCATTTAGAACTTTTTAGTGAAAAGCATGTAGGTGACTATTTAAGTTGGTAAGACGCGGTTGTTCAAACTTATTTTGAGTAAACATCTCTACCAAAGATAGAAAGGTGTGTTTTGTGAAATTGAAGTTGAAGACTTTGTGAGATTTGGTGGGAATTACTACTAACTGTTTTAAAAACTTAAATGTTAGATGAAAGTGTGGTTTATTATTTAATTATTCTATTATTTCCTTTCAACGCTTAGTTTGGTCTTTTTACCTAGTACCTAAGCGTGGACATATTTAATTGGGGAAGCAAATGGGTCTAGCAAAATTTGAATTTAGGACTTTTGTTTTGATATCATAAAGAATTTAGAGAAAAGAATCGCGATAATTCTCCTTTTTTTATCTTATACATCAATTACACAGCCATTTTATCGGACTATTTTAAGTGCAAACTAGGGAAAATAGATTTGAAAGATATAGTTATAAGCTCACAAAATTAAGGATTATCCCATAAATTAGATACTAAGAAATCATTTCTAGTTATTATTTATAGCTATTTCCCAATAATCAAGACCCTAAAAATCAGGATATTCAACATTGATACAATAATTAAATGTTAAACTATGCTTTTATCTAACAGCTTAAGTTTTTAGAGAATTAATAGTTTGTTTTACCAAACCTCACATGGTATTAGAGCTTATGCTTGTTTTTTGGATGATGTTGCGGTGCAGCCTTCATTGCTTCAATAATCTTCCATTACAGCCTTCATTGCTGGATTTGTTTTTGTGCTTAGATTTGACCGCACCCGTCATTGTTGTGATCCCTTTAGCTATATTTTTTCCCACTTCGTCTCTAATCTTGTCTTAGTTTTTTGCCCTAAACCTCATTCACTTGCAGCCTTCATTGCTTCTGTTTTGCTCCTTCCTTTCTGATTTTTTACTTTCTCTAGTGGTTCGCGCTAAATTCACAATTTCAACAGTATGTATGTGAAAATCATTCTTAATGAAGACCTAGAAGAGGAGATCTACATGAGTATTCCACCGGGCTTTGAGGGAAAAGTACAACAAACAAAGCATGTAGATTACGGAAAGCAATCTCCTAAAGCTTGGTTTGGGAGGATTTTCCAGATTTATGAAAGCTTTGGGCTACAGAAAAAGTTAAGGGCGATGTATAACCTCTTCATTAAGCATTCGGCAATAGGGAGAGTGATGGCATTTCTAGTGTACGGTGATGATATTATTGTCACAATGACGGTAATAAGGAGAAATAGGAGCTAAAACGATGCTTGATTTAAAGAGTTTGAAATAAAGGAGCTGGAAGACTCAAATACCTTCTTGACATTGAAGTTTTTTTCTCTAGACCAAGAATTTTTGTCTCACAACAGAAGTATGTGATCGATCTCTTCTCTTGAAGGAAACAGGAAAACTTGTTTGTAAACCAGTAGCTACACCTATTGAGCCTAATAAAAAACTTGAGGAGGCAAAGGAAGAACTTGCTGTAGATCGAGAAATGTATCGAAGATTGTTTGGAAACTCATCTATCTGGCTCTACTAGGCTCGATATTGCCTATTCAATGAGTAAAAAAGAAAAAGAAAAAGGGCGCCCGGTGCACAATAGCATCCCCGCGAGGCTGGGGTCCCGGGGAAGGGGCCCCACCACAAAGGTGAAAGGAGGCAAGCCTTACCCTGCATTTGCAAGGGCTCGTCCAAGGCTCGAATCCGTGACCTCTAGGTCCACACTATTCAATGAGTGTGATTAGTTAATTTATGCATGACCCAAGAGAATCACACTTACAAGCCGTCAATCGAGTGCAACATTACTTGAAAGGAAGTTTTTGGAAAGAGAAGTTTCTATTTAGAAGATATCAAAAATTGGTGCCACAAGCTTATGCTTATGCTGACTAAGCAGGATCCTGGTGGGTGGACATAAGGTCAACATTTGGTTATTGCACGTTCTTGGAGGAATTGTTTAGCAACTGTGGAGGAGTAAAAGACAGAATATAGTTGCAAGATCAAGTGCTGAATCAGAATTTCAAGCAATGGCCCGAGGGAATATGCGAGCTTTATGGCTCAAATCATCCTAGAAGATTTGAAAATCAGTGGGATGGTTGTATGAAGCTGTATTATGACAATAAATTAACAATTAACAGATGGACGAAGCATATTTGAAATTGAAATTGACCAGACACTTCATCAAGAAAAGCTAGAAGAGGGGTGATCCGTGTGTCCTACATACCTTCTGTAAATCAATTGGCAGATGTGCTGACCAAAGGACTTAATGGTGGGATCTTTCGCGCGAAATAATTTTCCCTTTGGGAATGAAAGGCATATATTCCTCAGTTTGAGAGGGAGTGTTGAATTATCCTGATTTTTGTGTCCTGATTATTAGGAAATAGATGTGTTTTTTCCTAGTTTGTACTTAAAATAGTCCCTAATATATAGCTTTGTAATGTGGCACAAGATGAAATATTCTCACCATTCTTTTCTCTAAGTTCTTTAGATATTTGAACAAGCAGGTCATATTTAACACTTAATAAAAGATTGCAACATCAATTAATATAGTTTTTATTTATTTATAATTAGTATATCTCAGTCTTAATAATCAAGGATTCAAGATTGAAGTTGCGAATTGCTTTGGTTAAAAGCATGTCGTTGACTATTTAGATTGGTAAGCGACTATCAAGACCCATTTTGAATAAATATCTATGGCAAAGAGAGATAGGGTTTGTTAAGCTGAAGTTGAATACTTGAAAGTGGTTGTCATTCACTCGTGGAAGAGAGTTGAGAAGCAGCCGCCTCGTTGAGTTCAGGGGAGGACATGAAGACCAATCAGGTAAGCAATTCTTACCAGCTGGTTATACAAGAAGTTTCATTCTATGACGCAAAGAAGCATTGTCAATGAGAATGTACTTTCAAGTTCAAATAACCTATCAATTCGAGTTGGGTTGAGGATCCGACCACCGGAATGGCCTTTCATTATTGGTGTGATTTGAACGAGTCTATAAGAGATGAGATAGAAGGGTTCGTGTGCATAGTCTTGATGAGGCTTGACAATATGCTTAATGGTGGACAAGATGGTATGGCACTACAAGCCAATAAGGCAAGTATCGGGTTGAAGTGATGAAGTTGGAATACAGAGAACTCCATGCCTAATGTTTTAAAACTGGGTTAACTTGAACGAATAAATTTGCAGTAATCAATAGGACTAAATATACCTAATAATAACGAGGTCAAAACCAATTATAATGACAGAGTAATCTTGAAATCTCAGCCCTTAATGTCAACGGTCTCTTAATGCTATGAGCATCATTAATTGTCATGTGGCTGACATGTGATTCTAATACTTGCTTTGGGAAAGGGGAAGGAACAATATTTGGATAGAAATTTTGAAAAGTTTTTTATTTTTGTTTTCCGAGAATGAGAGATGAGGGGTTTAAATTTTCTCCCCCCTATATTTAGTGTCCCACATGGAGCATAAAAGCATATCCAGACATTGGAGTTCAATAAAGAGATGCAAAAACTTCTACAGTAAAAATTAAAAATAGATAAAAACTAATTGCCTTATTAAATTTTTCAGCTATTTAATGCTCCCGCATTAACAATGCTAACATTTACCACGTCGCAACTATTTTTGTCCTCATAAATTAAGGATGTGGTGTCCTCATTGCTTAGGTGCAACGTGGGTTATGCAACTGGGCTGGTTTGACTTAAAAATTAATTTGAAGTGCTGTGTCAGTATCATTCAGGCCAGTTTTAGGGGGAACCTACTTGGTTCCCCTTCTCAAGATGCAAACGAGTAGACCTGGTTTCATCCTGTCTCCTAGGTTGCAACTGAGGTCTTACTCAGGAACCATCCAAATTGGGCGGACTTCTTGGGTGAACTAGCTTTGAATAAGTTCTATATATATAAGATTTACATGATAAGTATGAAACAAACCGAAATAAAAAAACAGAAAGAAAAAAAAAAAAAAAATAAAAACCGTTGTTTTTTCTTGTTTTCATACTGAATTCATCTGAATTTATCATGTAAATCTTATATATATAGAACTTATTCAAAGCTAGTTCACCCAAGAATCAGCCCATTTTGGATGGTTCCTGAGTAAGACCAGCAGTTGCAACCTAGGAGACAGGAATGAAACCAGGTCTACTCGATTTTGCATCTTGAGAAGGGGAAACCAAGTAGGTTCCCCCTAAAACTGGCCTAGAATGATACTGACAACAGCACTTCAAATTAATTTTTAAGTCAAACCAGCCCAGTTGCATAACCCACGTTGCACCTAAGCAATGAGGACACCACATCCTTAATTTATGAGGACAAAAATAGTTGCGACGTGGTAAATGTTAGCATTGTTAATGCGGGAGCATTAAATAGCTGAAAAATTTAATAAGGCAATTAGTTTTTATCTATTTTTAATTTTTACTGTAGAAGTTTTTGCATCTCTTTATTGAACTCCAATGTCTGGATATGCTTTTATGCTCCATGTGGGACACTAAATATAGGGGGAGAAAATTTAAACCCCTCATCTCTCATTCTCGGAAAACAAAAATAAAAAACTTTTCAAAATTTCTATCCAAATATTGATTCCTTCCCCTTTCCCAAAGCAAGTATTAGAATCACATGTCAGCCACATGACAATTAATGATGCTCATAGCATTAAGAGACCGTTGACATTAAGGCTGAGATTTCAAGATTACTCTGTCATTATAATTGGTCTTTGACCTCGTTATTATTAGGTATATTTAGTCCTATTGATTACTGCAAATTTATTCGTTCAAGTTAACCCAGTTTTCTAACACATTAGGCATGGAGTTCTCTGTATTCCAACTTCATCACTTCAACCCGATACTTGCCTTATTGGCTTGTAGTGCCATACCATCTTGTCCACCATTAAGCATATTGTCAAGCCTCATCAAGACTATGCACACGAACCCTTCTATCTCATCTCTTATAGACTCGTTCAAATCACACCAATAATGAAGGCCATCCGGTGGTCGGTCCTCAACCCAACTCGAATTGATAGGTTATTGAACTTGAAAGTACATTCTTCATTGACAATGCTTCTTTGCGTCATAGAATGAAACTTCTTGTATAACCAGCTGGTAAGAATTGCTTACCTGATTGGTCTTCATGTCCTCCCCTGAACTCAACGAGGCGGCTGCTTCTCAACTCTCTTCCACGAGTGAATGACAACCACTTTCAAGTATTCAACTTCAGCTTAACAAACCCTATCTATCTTTGCCATAGATATTTATTCAAAATGGGTCTTGATAGTCGCTTACCAATCTAAATAGTCAACGACATGCTTTTAACCAAAGCAATTCGCAACTTCAATCTTGAATCCTTGATTATTAAGACTGAGATATACTAATTATAAATAAATAAAAACTATATTAATTGATGTTGCAATCTTTTATTAAGTGTTAAATATGACCTGCTTGTTCAAATATCTAAAGAACTTAGAGAAAAGAATGGTGAGAATATTTCATCTTGTGCCACAATTACAAAGCTATATATTAGGACTATTTTAAGTACAAACTAGGAAAAAACACATCTATTTCCTAATAATCAGGACACAAAAATCAGGATAATTCAACACTCCCTCTCAAACTGAGGAATATATGCCTTTCATTCCCAAAAGGAAAATTATTTCGCAAAGATCCCACCATTAAGTCCTTTGGTCAGCACATCTGCCAATTGATTTACAGAAGGTATGTAGGACACACGGATCAACCCCTCTTCTAGCTTTTCTTTGATGAAGTGTCTGTCAATTTCAATTTCAATATGCTTCGTCCTATCTGTTAATTGTTAATTTATTGTCATAATACAGCTTCATAAAACCCTCCCACTTGATTTTCAAATCTTCTAGATGATTTTGAGCCATAATAGCTCGCATATTCCTCGGGCCATTGCTTGAAATTCTGATTCAGCACTTGATCTTGCAACTATATTCTGTCTTTTACTCCTCCAAGTTGCTAAATTTCCTCCAAGAACGTGCAATAACCAAATGTTGACCTTCTGTCCACCACCATGGATCCTGCTTAGTCAGCATAAGCATAAGCTTGTGGCACCAATTTTTGATATCTTCTAAATAGAACTTCTTTTCCAAAACTTCCTTTCAAGTAATGTTGCCTCGATTGACGGCTTGTAAGTGTGATTCTCTTGGGTCATGCATAAATTAACTAATCACACTCATTGAATAGTGTGACCTAGAGGTCACGGATTCGAGCCTTGGACGCAGCCTCTTGCAAATGCAGGGTAAGGCTTGCCTCCTTTCACCTTTGTGGTGGGGCCCTTCCCCGGACCCCGCCTCGCGGGGATGCTATTGTGCACCGGGCTGCCCTTTTTCTTTTTCTTTTTTACTCATTGAATAGGCAATATCGAGCCTAGTAGAGCCAGATAGATGAGTTTCCCAACCAATCTTCGATACATTTCTCGATCTACAGCAAGTTCTTCCTTTGCCTCCTCAAGTTTTTTATTAGGCTCAATAGGTGTAGCTACTGGTTTACAAACAAGTTTTCCTGTTTCCTTCAAGAGATCGATCACATACTTCTGTTGTGAGACAAAAATTCTTTGTCTAGAGAAAGAACTTCAATGTCAAGAAGGTATTTGAGTCTTCCCAGCTCCTTTATTTCAAACTCTTTAATCAAGCATCGTTTTAGCTCCTATTTCTCCTTATTACCGTCATTGTGACAATAATATCATCACCGTACACTAGAAATGCCATCACTCTCCCTATTGCCGAATGCTTAATGAAGAGGTTATAATCGCCTTAACTTTTTCTGTAGCCCAAAGCTTTCATAAATCTGGAAAATCTCCCAAACCAAGCTCTAGGAGATTGCTTTCCGTAATCTACATGCTTTGTTTGTTGTACTTTCTCCCTCAAGCCCGGTGGAATACTCATGTAGATCTCCTCTTCTAGGTCTTCATGTAAGAATGCTTTTTCACATCATACTGGTTGAAATTGTGAATTTAAGCGAACCACTAGAGAAAGTAAAATACTCAGAAAGGAAGAGCAAAACAGAAGCAATGAAGGCTGCAAGTGAATGAGGTTTTAGGGCAAAAAACTAAGACAAGATTAGAGACGAAGTGGGAAAAATATAGCTAAAGGGATCACAACAATGACGGGTGCGGTCAAATCGTTAAGCACAAAAACAAATCCAGCAATGAAGGCTGTAATTGGAAGATTATTGAAGCAATGAAGGCTGCACCGCAACATCATCCCAAAAAACAAGCATAAGCTCTAATACCATGTGAGGTTTGGTAAAACAACTATTAATTTCTCTAAAAACTTAAGCTGTTAGATAAAAGCATAGTTTAACATTTAATTATTGTATCAATGTTGAATTATCCTGATTTTTAGGTCTTGATTATTGGGAAATAGCTATAAATAATTAACTAAGAAATGATTTCTTAGTATCCCTTAATTTATGGGATTAATCCTTAATTTGTGAGCTTATAACTATATCTTTCAAATCTATTTTTCCCTAGTTTGCACTTAAAATAGTCCTATAATGGCTGTGTAATTGATGTATAAGATAAAAATGAGAATTATCGCGATTCTTTTCTCTAAATTCTTTATGATATCAAAACAAAAGGTCCTAAATTCAAATCTTTCTAGACCCATTTGCTTCCCCAATTAAATATGTCCACGCTTAGTACTAGGTAAAAAGACCAAACTAAGCGTGAAAGGAAATAATAGAATAATTAAATAATAAACCACACTTTCATCTAACAATTTAAGTTTTTAAACAGTTAGTAGTAATTCCACCAAATCTCACAAAGTCTTCAACTTCAATTTCACAAACACCTTTCTATCTTTGGCTAGAGATGTTTACTCAAAATAAGTTTGAACAACCGCTTACCAACTTAAATAGTCACCTACATGCTTTTCACTAAAAAGTTCTAAATGAGGAATTTCTTCAAAATTTGGATCTTTCCATTTCATATCTCAACTGCAATTTTGATTCCTCCATTATTAAGATTGAGGCATTCTTCGATTATTAAAAAAACACGTTTGCTTTTAGTAAGTGTTGAATATGACCTACTTGTTATAACATCCATCTGCAATTTCCCACATCATGTTACTATACCTTTGTTATAAGTCTTGGTATGCACAATATTACTCATTAAGGTTGGTACCGACACATTTTCAATCCACCTATTCTTGCATTATGATCAAACCCACCATCATGGAAATGACTTTCATCCGCGTCAAAATCTTTATCCTTGTAACTACCTTTCAGTAAGTCCAAGGTTTGTGCTTCCCTTCAAAATCTCCATACAAGCTACCATAATTTCTTAGCATGTGCACTACTTGCAACCAATCTTTCTACTACGCGCCGCAATTAGCAATCAATTGCACATTTTCAAAGTCCCAAGAGCATGTGAATCCATATGTGCAATAAAAGCATGTCCGCAGTAAAAACTAATCGATAGGGATAGGTTACAAGTCAACCAACTCAATTTGTGGAACTGCCAAGTCAATGGAATAATACCTATCTATGTGGTATGTTGAGGAATCCAGCACGCCTAAGCCACTCATGAAGAAAGCAATTCATGGCTATTAAATCCAAGAAGGGGTAGTGACATGTTACGAACTAAACTGCAATGAACCAATAAGTCCATTTGTTCCCTCCCTTACAAGTGGATCATATTCTCATGATATTGAGACAAATCAAACCGAGTTGAAATGGGTTAGATTAGATCCCATTTTGGCAGACTCTGATCCAGAACAAATTTAATAGTATAAGATTGAACTCGAGATTAATTGCAGGTTCTAAACATCGTGCTCGTCTTTTAAGTTCTAAACATCATCATCTAGATGCACTTTGAAAGTGAAACCTAATTACATGCATCACCTTTAGATTAGTAACATTAAGCTTCCCAACTTATTTATTTTCACAATAAATTGCAAACTTTAAATATAGAAATCTCCGTTATTATGCATTATTTACCTTCAAATTTCTAACTTGATGGGGGCAGCCAGCAGGAATAAAAACAGCATCTCCAAGTTTTTGAACAAATGTCCAGGGCTCAATTCCTGCATTTTTCATACAGGAACAATATCAAGAGCAATGTATATGATAGTGGCTGGATCAAAAAAATGAACAAAGTTAGCCAGGGATGATGGGGAGGAGGATGATATGGAAAGTGCTACATTGTAAGGGTTCTGAGATAGGCAGTGATCTACTGTTTTACAACCCTTTCCAAATTTAAAAGTTGGATTGTATAAATGGAGCAGGTGCAAGGTATTTGACAGACAATAGGATCAGATAATTGTTTTCTATAATGTTAGTGATATGCTACTTAACAACCCTTTTTAACTCTAAAAGTTGTATGGGACAAATGGGGGGCTTGTGCAAGATCATTGGCAGAACTACGGGGCCTGGTGATAATCCAGCACATCCTAGGTAAAAAACTTTACCATAATTTAATATAGATTCTTTTTAACAGAAAAACTGTCTCCCTATGCAAGGAATTTTATGTACGGTAGAATCAGATATTCATTTTCAATAAGCTCCTCTGTCATTTCTCATTATCTCTGTTTCAACTTCCATTCTTGACTAATGATTGTTCTTTATGAAGTTGACATGCATGTTGCACCTCCTTCAGATGAAACACAAGACCAACTAACCATATTCTTCCTTCAGCTTCCTCTTGTGCTCTGAAGTTAAGTACATTGTCTGATCATGAATTGGATGGACAACCTGCAGTGGAGAAACATGGTTATATATGATACATTAGAGCCTGCTCTGGTGAAATGAAGATCGGAGTGAGATCAAATCTCACAAAATTAGACAATCCAATCAACTCAACTATGAACTTAAAAAACAAATCAGTGCAAAAACTTCACAAACCACTGACTAGTTACTTGCCTTCAAATTTTATAGATTTTTTCTGGCACTTATAACATCGCAATGAATGATTTCAGATCAGATACTTTTAGAAAAAAGAGGGACGACTCTCAACATCTAAAAGCACAGCATCCAGTCAATTAAACAACTTGTGTCTGAAGAAACTCAAACTCGAGCAAAGGTTTTCAGAAGCCAAAATATATCCTGCACTTCTTAGAGGACAGAAGCACTCATGTGCACTACTACTTTTCATACTTTCAGTGACTAAAACCCATGGGTTTCTATTTCCAATGCAAGCATTACCTGGCTCAGAAGGTTGCAATGGATGTGTCTAAACTCCTTAAAATGCTTCATAAGATATTCCTGCAACTTTGGAACATCTTGTCGCCTAAAAATATCCCAAAGTGCACCTCCCTCTGCCTGTTCCATCCCCTCCAATGCTGAATCCAGGTTAATTTCATTACTCTCGCTCATGTTATCTGGGGAACCCAGTATTTCCTCATCAGTCAGATCTTCCAGGTCATCCATCTCAATTTTGAGTTTACTCGACTTTACTCCACCAGAATGCTTTCTCCTCTTCCTTTTCCTGCCGGGATTACCTCTTTTCGTTTGTGCCATCTGTCTCACCCACTTCAGTAGAATTGCAAACAGATTTCTCTTCTAATGTTAAAGTGGACTCACTTTTTGCTTCCCGGTCCACTGATAAATCCATGTTATTGTGATATGAATCACTCTTTAGACCATTAACTTCACAAACATGCTGGTCAGTATTTCCAGGCAATGTACTAGGGCAGCCATTCTTCAATGCTACATCCGCCTCTTCAGTCTCACATATTGATGACAGCTTTCCCTCCTCACACCGTTTCCCCACATTAGAATCAGAATACAGCTCTCGTTTATCCTGTGCCAAATGCTTTTGCTTCAACTTGTTAACACAACGGAGCTGATCTGGAGTGAGAACCACCTCTGCAGTATGTGTCAGGATATTTACCTGAAAATTGACATTCAAATAATTCAATCTGACACAAGAATATAAAAATAGAAGAGGAAATGAGGCAAAAGGCGAAAACAATATAAATCCTCAATGAATGAACAATAAAGCGTCGATCAAGAAATTCCTCCTGTTCCAAGGCAGTCGACCATTGATAAGAAAGTGAAGAATCTAGTTGTGACTGCAAACCTGTCAATTTCTTTTTAATAGCCTGGCAGGAAGCAATACACCAAGCAAGAGCAGAAGGAGAAGAATAAAGAAATTTTGAACTGAACTAAGCGGACCAGACTGAAGAGGTTTGATCAGCTCAGCTTCCGTATTCATGTTTAGTCTAGTACTTGGTTTCAGGCAGTAAAATATCCTAACCAAAGTATCGGCGGGATTGATCCGTTTATATTAAAAAAATGTCACTGAACAACGTCCATAAGACCAAGCCATGAATCAGACACTGGCACAACTAAGCTCTGTCATTTAATTCTTGTATCCTCAGAAACTGAAAGAAAAGTTCAATTGGGAAGCAGATGGTGTCCCTAGTCTCTGCAAGTAAGGCCATAAAGAGGAAGATCATTCATTGTTGTATGAGCATTGTTAGAATAGCGGACATACAGCGTCAGACATGTCGCAATGAAGCTTTGTAACAGAATCTCCACGCCCCAACTCTGGGTGAACTCCATAAGCAATGTATGTCTTTGGCCCAAGGTCTGGCTTCAAGATGTTATTGGGCAACTTCACAGCAACATTAAGAATTCCATGGCGAGGATGCGTATATTCCTTGAAAGGCAGCGCAGTCATAAACTCAGCCCCATGTCGTGGCAATCGGTCCTCAAATGCATTTTTTGGTGGCCAGTCCTTCAGCTTTAGTATCTGAGGCCACGATTTAGTGTCAAATCGACCCTCTGTATATCCCTTGAAAAATTGGTGAATGTTTATATCCACCTGCAAGATCATCAACCAGAGAAATATGACCACCATAAGGAAGCTAAATATAAAAAATCGCCCAATTATCCAATAAACTTCATTCCAAAAGTAAATTTGAGTTGCACCCACTATCATGCCTACTCTCAGCCTCTATATGTATATCAAAGGGAAATGAGTGCAGAAAGTAATGTATGAAATACATAGCATCACTCCAGTGAGGGATTGGAAGTCTAAACTTGGTTTCATTTGCAGGCTATTAACAGAAAAATTCCTCAGTCTTATTATTCATGGCCATAACAATTTAAGTCATAACTGCCTATGATAAAAAAAAAAAAATCTAAAATGATAAATGATCCCATGATGAAGTAAAGTTTCAATTTGTCTAACCAGCCAAAACCTCTTGGATCATTGGTACGGGTGGACCACCCTGAAACAATCCCTTGTTCCTGATTTTCTGATTTTTCACCAAAGAATTACTTAAAATTTCATGAAACTGCATGTGCAGAGAAGAGGCTTATAGGCACATGTAATTGAACAGAAGATCATCAAATATTAGATATAAAATACTACAAGCCCAAGAGAGGTAGACCATTGGCATGTTTAGGTTCACTGTGATAAAGCAACCTAAGGTCATACAATGAACTAACCAGACTCCAGTCTAAGCAATCAATTGCCGTCACATCCAAGTGTTGACCATGTTTCATATTGGTAATCTGACGAAATGCACGCCACATGACCATTGGCTCCCAACTCAATCCAGATGCAGTTTCAAGAACATCGCCTACGATAATAGGTTCGCCTTTGGTCCAGTGGGACTGGAAATGCTTCAAATCTTCAGATTGGATGTCCTTAGCTGTTGGGCAAAACAGATAATTATCATCAGAATCCTCACGGGAGGCTGCTTTTCTCAGCTTATCACTGGCGAGGTCAATGGTGCCATCTAATGTGAAACAAGAGCATCGATGCCCAGGATCCTCTTGAATCTCCAAGTAATCATATCCTTGGACTAATTCCTCAGCTTTTTCAACCAAATCTGCGAGCGGATTATCAAGAAATATGCACCTCAATTCAAGCAGGCCATTTCCACAACCACCCATAATTTCTGGGGGGCAAGGTATGATTCCATCATCTTTTGCTTTCCACTCCGATGCAGATTTCACATTGTCATCTGAGGTAGCTTCATCATTGACATTAACCTCTACCCTTTCTTCTAGACGTTGACAGCGAGGCTTACCACCATGCAAATAGTCAAATCCATAATTAGTGTATTCCGCAACCACTTCCTCTTCACCTCCCTGGAGGTGACCCTCGCGGATTTCACGGCAACAAATGAGACAGAGGTCGTACAAACAGTTTGGACAGCTTCGGTGAAAATCAAATATAGAGGTCATGCAGTTGTTGCTGCAAGTATTATGATAAAAGTCAACTATGCTGTATACTTGGCTAATTGAAATACAAAAAAGAATGGCAAACTCCCCATACCAGTACACACGTTCATCTTCGTCAACATCTGCTTTCTGTACCTTTAGCTCTGATAAGGATAAACCTGTCGCAAAATAAAGCCCATCAATTACCATGCCACAGTATCCTTCACAAAACAAAGTACAATTAACAGGCATCCTTCTGTTAACTACACAGGACAAATAATATCTCCTCATACTTACATGAAAAAGAATTAAGCAGTCCATGACCATTTCTTTTATGGATTTTGCATGTCACGCACAAAAGAAACAATCACCGACAAACAATTCCAGGATTAACAGCCTCTTCAAGCATTGACACTTAACATCAGGACTAAGTTACTTTGTGCTTGCACATAAAAAGCTGACCTCGAAGTTCAGACTCCAATTTTTTCTCCAACGTTTGCTCTTGATTCTCATGCTGCAGGATTGGAAGAAGCATTCGCAAAATATACACATTGTGTCGCAACTTTTCATCATCACCATAGGTTAGTCCAGCGTCAAGCATTTTCTGAGGGAAAACACAGAGAGCCTAATTAAAGCCAGCAAGAGACATAAATGAAGAGGAAAAGATCGAGTAACTGACTTTCAGTGACCCATCCAGGCGCAAGCACGCTTTACAATTGCAGTTGCCACAACAAAATGGGCACGCCTCAGCAATGGCCTCCTCTGTTGATTGAGGATACCTGCATTTGAATACCGATAGTGACCAAGGGATCATGTCTGCGAAAAAATTTCTAAAAAGTGGATTACATATGACCATGAAAATTTCTCAGCATGCCTAAGCATTGACCCCCAAACAAAACAATGTGGATTATAACGAACAGATCCTTCAGAAATTTAAAGAATCTTTTATTGTTCTGATGAAAAACAAAAAGGAAGAGGCTGGAAGCACCTTCTACTCAAGCAAGGAAAAATTCACCAGAGTAGATTTTCTTTGGTATTGCGCTTTGTGCCTTATTTAGCATCAAAACCAGTTACAAGCATGAATCAAGGTCTGACAAAAGTGATAATATTCTTCAGTGCAATAAGTAGTCCTATGTGCATGCACTTGTGTGCACAAGGGATGGAAATCATCTCATATCACTCAACGTGGACAGAAAGGGCTTACTGTCAAACATTAGTGATTGGTCCGACAAACAGAACCCATCAGCATAAAAAGCACAAAAGTTGCGGATATATATACAGCCAGCCCCTTATGGACACACAAGAAAAGGTATAACACATACATTCCTCCAATTAAGCATTCCCACTGTACCCTATAATTGATTATTGTCGCGTGATTCAAAACCCAATAGTACACATCAACAGCAACTGGAAATGAGAATGACGTATATACTTTGTTCAACTTCTAATCCGGTTAAAAATGCAATATATACTCTTGAACAGACAGAGGGTGAAGAAGAAACCTAGCAATAACCCAAACGCGAATCAACCATACACGCACAGAAAAAAAGCTAAAGGAGCAGTTACCAAGTATTTATGCAGGGGACGCAATATCTCTTTGTCCTGCATCTTGTACAGCGAACTACCCTTCCCTTATCATTCCGCTGGCACTGATGACACATTGTAGATTCCACCGCATTTCCCTAAAATAAAGCCCAGACCACCAAAAACACGATCTTCAAACCACTACATTCTAAGGTAGATGACAACAAAACTATTTCAGCAAAAGTACACCGTCACAAAACCAACTGGAGATTTAACTCATCCTTAAAGTAACCAAGATGACAAGGATCAGTCCGTGCTTTTACCGTCTAAAAGAAACTATTTCGAAGGTAATAATCCAAAACTAGCACAAAGTTCAAATATTGTTCAAGAAACTTATCTAATGCGGAGACATTGATGAAACGATGCCTAAAACCGACTCAGTCAAAGATTTCTCATTCAAAAAAACCACCCAAGAAAACTAATTCAAGAGGAGAACAAGTGCAGCTTCTAAAGATACATTCTCGAGCCAAGGACGCGAATATAAGATCTCACCCAAGAAAAAAGAAAACAAGAACATAATTACTCTCGAAACCCAGGACCCAAGAACATACATTCTCATCCCGATGCCTCGCGCGGCATTGCTTGGGGAACTTGAGCTCGTCGGTCTCGCCATCAGCGCGAGATTGGACTTTCGCTTCGCTCGTCGCTCTTCGACCCCCGTTTCGAGTCCTCGAAGAGACCCCGGGATCTTCGCCGCCCTCCGACGCAGTCCCGTTCTGCTGCTTCGCTACCCGGAGCTTCTTCCCCATGTTTATTGTCTCGTTTCCCTTCCAGAAAGAACTCAACAGTCGTCCAAGAAAGGAAATTTACTTGTGGGGGTGCTTATATATATCAAGAACTGAACAGGGTCGTGGTTACTGGCGCAAAAAGGCAAGAATTAGAATAAAGAATCTAGCATTGTGGATTACTGTGGAAGGGGCGGGAGAATTTGGAGGGATTTTACAAGCGGAGATAGAGAGGAGAGAAAGGAATTTGGAATTTGAGTCTTTTTCATTGATGTCTGTGCAAAGAGAGGGTGTTGGTGATCTAATAGTGGGAAGCACACAGGATCAAAACCGGTGGGTCGTGCGGATGGGTTGTTCCTTCCTGGTTTGGGGAGAGAGAGAGAGAGGACAGGCTTTCAGACGATGTTTCGAACCCGCGCGTGCGATGAGGCGGCGAGCGGTTACCGAAGCAATTGGAACACAAAAATGGAAACTTCTTCTTATTTCGAGACAGGACACGTGCATCTTAAAATTTGCCTGAAAGTACAACTAAACCATAAAACTTTCAAAAGTATAATTCAATTTTAGAATTTGCCAAATTTATGTAATCAAATCGTTTCATTAATACCGTTCAACTTTACTAACAAAAAATGCTGATATAACTTTTCTTAATATTCTCTTTTTTAAGTGACGATTGCGTAGTTAAAACATGAAAAACAAGATCAAAATGACATCGTTTTAGCTCAAATCTTATTTTTATAAAAGAATTATCTAAATCAATTTTAAAAAATAATTTTAACCAAAGAAAATGAAAATAAAAAGTTGAAAACCAAACAATGAGGCTATAAAGCCTTTGCCACTGTCGACTTGCCATCACCGAGAACAACTGAAGATGGTGGGGAATGGTCACAGAGGATCGCGGCCGTCACTCAAGTCGAGCAACGTTCATCAGCCCTCGCCCAATTATAGCTAAGGACTGCCACTAGCGAGGGCTGGCCACCAGTGGTGACCCCCCCCCCCCAAAAAAAACCATTGTTAGCCCTTCGCGCCAATGGTGTGGCGGCGCGCAGCCTAGATTCCAATTCTCATTATTTCTTTTTTCACAATTTTAATTTTGTTATTTAATTTAAATGTATAGAAAATCAATTTTGATTGAAAGCGAAGTTGTTTTAGCATTATGTTTCGTATTCTAGTCATGTAATCGCTACATATGAGAGATAAAATTCTAAAAAAAGTCACGTCAATATTTTTCGTTGGTCAAGTTGGACAAAGTTCACAAAATGACTTGATTGTATCAAATTTGCAAGCTTTAAGACCCTATTGAACTTTTTTAAATTTTAAAATTCAATTGCGCTTTCGTGATAAAATTTAAGATATCCGATGTACATATCCCTTGAAGTTATATTAGGAATGCGCCGCACAGAAAGCACATAATGCAACACACACGTCCCACCAAAATTTTTTTCCATGGGAAAAAATTACAAAAAATATTATAACTTCTATGTAGCACTCGTTTCAGAGTTGAAATTATTTGCGGTGGTCACTTAGGCGCCACATCGGTGCTTAAACGATTACTTAAGTACTTTTGACAACAAATTACGACGATTTGTCCTGCATGAGTTTCGTCATCTACTCGTAGGTACAACAAGATTTTCATCTTCCGCTTGCGTGTAGATGATGTCGTTAACGATTCGTTGTCTTGGTTAAGTGAATTTCACATTCTGTAGATTCCGAAATCCATCCGCAGGGGTAAAATTATTACATGGTGCGGATTGTTCCCTTCAATTGCAAAGAATCTCATGGAAAATTCAAAAGAAATCGACATCATTATTGCAAGATTCTCAATAAAAAACCATGACACCCTGCTTGTCGGAATTAAGAGAATATACTCATTATGTTGAGAAAAAAACATATTATGCATGCATATAACGCGTGCTGCAATATATACGCTTCAAATCTAATTTTATTTTTCACCAATCAAGTAATAATGCGGCATGTTTTTTCACCCAGTTATTCCAAAGGAATGGTTTATGACATTATACTTATGTAAATAATGTGATTTTCTCTTGGTTTCTGTTACCTAGTCAGATAACTTGAAAAGGGGAATAATTATCGAAAACATCATAAATCTATTAAAAATAATACATTCAGCACTAATTAAAGAAGAAAAGTCGGATTAATCGATGGGCTGGGCTTTGATCGAGAGCCCAATACGAGAAGCGGCCCATTCATTGAGTTCCTACTTCAAGTAAAGAGATTGTCGAGAAGCAGTCAGAGCAGAATCGATTTCCAATCGAATTAGGGTTGAGTTCTGCCCCTTTCCCCCGACTCGCGTTCCTCCTCCCCGCTCGGAGCTCGTTGGCCGATCGCAATGGCGGACGATGACTACAACGATATGGACATGGGGTTCTCTCTCTCTCTCTCTCTCTCTCTCGCTTGTGAGATGCATGTCGCGTGCTCTGTCGGATTAGGTTCGATTTCGCGTCTTAAAGGGCCGTCCTTTAGTTGACTGAGCTGGTTTTGTACTTCCTACGGGCATCTGCTGCTAATTTGGAGTGGCCGTACCATGTTGGTCGGTTGCAACGTGTGAAAGCGGGGTATGGGTTAGATCATTTAGTCCATCTATTGAGTGCGAGAGTTGTAGATTATTTTGTGTTGGTCTTCTTGCTCACGTGAGTAGAGTAGGTTTCGCTTTTTCACATGGAGTTATGCGCTGGATGAACTGAGAGCAGATACGTGTAAATTGTAAGTTGCAATAGTCGTATGAGAGTTTTTTTTCCGCTCCTTGTGAGGTTTACTGGATTTTTTTTTGTTGGTCTGCTATCATTTGTAGGGAAAACATGTGCTGGATGCTACTTCTCCTGAGTTATGTCGTGTGGCGCTGTGTTTTTGGTCCTGTTATGTGATTTGCAAGGTTCCATACTTAATTTCATAGTCTCTGTGCTGTATCTCTCATTCCCATGTCGGTATGGGTGTTGAAGTCTGGCGATTGCTCAATGTGCTATTTCCTCGAGATTTCTTTTCTAGGTTGTTTTTGGGACATGAGCGTTTGTAGTTGCATAACTTTTCTAGAGGAAACAGTATGCCAATCTGGGCATTTTGTAGTTCTTTTTAGATGCTTATGAGTTGTGCTGTGCAGGTACGAAGAGGAACCGCCAGAGCCTGAGATTGAAGTAAGGGTCCAACCTTTCATGTTCTTCCCTTAAATGTTTGATCATTTATGAATTTGACTGACCGTTTTGATGAATTCTCCGCACGCAGGAAGGTGTTGAGGAGGATGTCGATAACACTAACAATGAGGATGCTCCTGATGATCTCGATGGTGAAGAAAAAGAAGAACAAGAACCTGTAGAGCGACCTCGTAAGACATCGAAGTTTATGACCAAATACGAGCGTGCTAGAATTCTGGGTACTCGTGCTCTGCAGATCAGGTTCGTGCTCAAACATTCGGTGTTATCAGCCACTTTGGTAGTTCTGTGTTTTAACAGAATTTATGTGGATTGAACAGCATGAATGCGCCAGTCATGGTTGAGTTAGAGGGTGAAACTGATCCACTGGAGGTATGGACCATCCTCAAGTTTTTACTTAGTTGTTCAAACGCTTGAAGTGCCTTATTCAGTGTTCACTTCTTTATGGATATTTTACTATCTTGCAGATTGCAATGAAAGAGCTCCGAGAGAGGAAAATACCATTCACCATCCGTCGCTATCTCCCAGATGGAAGGTGAGCTTCACTGTCAATGTTATGGGCTCGAGTTTGCCAATGCAATATACCCCCCACTTATCTCCATTATATAATCTATTATATCGTTTTGCAGTTATGAGGATTGGGGAGTAGATGAATTGATCGTGGAAGATTCCTGGAAGAGGCAAGTGGGGGGTGATTGATAATTTAGTTGAGTGTGAAGATTGGATGCGTGATGGATGAATTCTGTAAATGCTAGTGGTTTTGGGCATGAACCACTCAACAAAAAATCGTTGACGATGCCAGTGTCAGGATTATGAACATTTTGATGTGCGTTTGCGCATGGTTGCTCTGAGATGGAGTGTTTGACAGAGATCCGGCGACGTCTAAACGCTCTTCTTCATACATGTGTTTTGTCAGGAATTATTGCTTTAAATATATGGAGATAAGTGGAATTGCTAGTCTATCCTCACCGTGCTGTCATCTCTGCGACCGTAAGATGACAGATGACAACGGGAGTGGTACTGCCCATTCTTAGTTATTTCTGCATAATGCCTAAAACAGTACTCTACGTAGCATAGGTACGACAATCTCTCTAGGTAAGGGTGGGTTTCTGTTGGTAAATTAGAAATGTTATGATGGTAAAGAATACATTAATTCACATAAATTGAAAAAGAGTAAATTGGGCATGGATGGATGGTTTTTCTTTTCATTTCGGTTTGTGTGAACGAGGAAGATGTTGGGTGCTAAAGACGATGCTAGCAATGTTGGAACCTTTTTGGATTTTTTTGTGGGGGGGGGGGGGGCGCGGATGTTGGAACTTGCTTCGGTGACAAGTAATAACGGGAACTTGGACCTGGACCATGAGATACACAGCGCAGATAATCTGGTGTGCCATATAGCTCAACATGAAGTTTGACAAGTAGAAAATAAGTGATCGAGCGAAACGCAAAACGTCGGTAATTGTCAAATCCAAATCCGGTCGGTTAATAAAATTTTAGTGGACAATTTGTTGGTTGGTAGCGTGTTTGTAACTTACCAAAAAGTAGGAGTATGTAGCCGGCTCAGTTAGAATTGGGAATCGGATCGAACCGCTCAATTCCCGATTCCATCATGAATGAGTTTGCTTCCTGGTTTTAAATTTTGGTAACCGGTTTGAATAGGTCTTGTTCAAAGTGAAGGTCCATCCAAGAGCTGAGCCGATTTTAGAACTGGTTCTTGGCTATAGGCAAAACAACAATTCTCTAAGTTGAATTTGATTCTACCTCGGTTCATTTTTTTTAATCCATTCTTTATTGCCTCTCTCTCTATGTTTTAGAGCAATATTTTTATGGATGAATAGAGAATGGAGTCTAAAAATTTATATTGATGAATGGTGAACAAAGTTTTATAATTTATGTTGTTTGAACTTTTTGTTATTTATAATTGGGTCAAATACCCAAAAAAACCTCAAGCCTTAGTCTTTTTTTTTTGTAAGGAAAAAAAACTCAAACTTTAGCCTTTGTCTCTATTATACCCAAAACTTTTTTTGTCTCATAAAAAATTCTAAACTTTTATTTTTGTCCCAATTCTACCGGCTTAACACCCAAAAAATTCACAACTTTAGCTTTGATCCAATTCTACCAACCTAATACAAAAAAAAAATACAGAAATTTAGCATTTGTCCCAATTATATCCAAAACTTTTTTTTGTCTCATACAAGATCGAAAAATTTTACTTTTACACCAATTATACCACAGTTACTCTTCCGTTCATAATAACCATTAGTTATCCTATGCAGTGTTTTCACGTTGTTAAGAGAATTATACCTCAGCAAAGCTAACATGAAAAAATCTATTAACTTCTTTTTCTGTTGTCTGCTTCTCCTACACATTGTCAGGAGATACAGAGCCACTCAATGTGGTGTGTTTCGGATTCTACCCGGCACTTAACAGCCTAAAGAATGGCTAGTAGTGGAGATTTGATTATCTAGATAAACAATCTCAAATCTCGCTATCCTTGAAACTTGCTGTTTTTGAATTTCAAAGATTTATTGGTAAGTTTGACGAAAAAATTTAAGCCACGCAATATTAACTAATAGTAATTGTAAACAAAACGCTGATGGAATTGTGTCAAAAGTAAAAGTTTGGGTTTTTTTATGCGATAATTTTTTTGGATATTATTGGGATAAATGCTAAAGTTGAAAGTTTTTTTAGTATCAGATCGGTAGAATTATGACAAAAGTAAAAGTTGTGGATTTTCTATGAGATAAAAAAACAGTTTTGGATATAATTGGGACTGAGGCCAAAGTTGAGGGTTTTTTATGAGACAAAAAAAGGTTTTTGATATAATTGAGACAAAGGCTAAAGTTTGAGGTTTTTTTGGATATTAGGCCTCTATAATTATACGTAATTATGTGTTTGAAGCTTTCATCATTTATAGTGTTACGTGACTATGTGTTTGGCGAACGGGGATTTATGTTGATCATCTCTTACTTTGAGTCATTTTTTTGTTATATTATTTTGCTGTAAAAAATTACATCAAAAAAGGAAAAAAAAAAAACGTTCTCCAATAGACCTTGAAATCGAACTAGAAAAATATGGTAGGTTCTAGTTCCGATTCAAAAAAAAAAATGATAGGTTCCATGTTCCAAAAACTGAGAACCGAATATAACAAGGTAAAGCCAAATTCCATCTTTAACCTACCTATCTTGGAATAGATCACCCTTACCAGAAAAGCGCTAGGAGTTATTTGATTATTTTTAGGGATTGTGTGCATTAGAAGTTCTAAAATTTGTTATCAAAGTGTAATCGAGTTCTAAAATTTTTATAAAATGTAATCAAGTTGTAAAACTTGGCAAATCGATACAATCAAGTCATTCGTTAACTCTGTCCAATTCATTTAATGAAAAATGTTGATGTGGTATTTTTTTTTATTACTTTTCTCTTTTCTATTTGGCATTGACGTGGCTGAAAGAAGAAAAATAAGTCCAAGACAACGTGGTTCTAATCCAAATTTGATTTTTAACATAAGTGTTCATTAAATTAGTAAAAGAAAAAGAAAAAACTAACAAAATCGATGTCCCCACCCCTACCATTATTGGAAGGGTCAGTGATGGTGGGGTAAGGGTTAGTCGGGCCTCGACTACTGGGCGGCAACCCTAGATGACAGCAAGTGAGGGTCACCGGCCCTCGCCCAAATTGGGTTGAGGGCTGCCGCTAGCAACGCCACCTAGCACCACCCTAGCTAACTGCAACCTTTGGCTTGATCTGGGCAAGGGCTTGAGCCCTTATCTATTGTTAGCTAGGGTTGTCGCCCACTGGCTACACTGACCCTCGCCCACCATCACCGGCCCTTCTGGCGATGGTGGGGTGCGGTAGCGGCAAGGGCTAGCAAGGGCCCTCTCTGGTTTTGTTTTTATAAAATTGGTTTTATAATAATGTCTTTTTAGATTTATCTTTTTTGATTTAGCCATGTCAATGCAAACGTAAGAGAGACAAAGTAATAAAAAAAATGCTGCGTTGGCATTTTCCATTAACTAAATTGGACTTATCCATGAAACAAAATCAGAAAAAATTATTTCTAATTAAAATTACTTTTTTGGATTAAAATTGTTGCTATGCAAGCCCTAAATATCCATTCATGTGACATTTACCTCAAATTTTGGGATAAATATGTCACACGAGGATAAATTTGGGATTTTTTGTGTCACAATTTTTTTTGAAGTAAATGTGTTATATGGGTAGATTATTTGCGTCCCAAAAAAAAAAGGGTTAAATGTGTTACGGAAGGTATTTTTAAGGTTTTTGACTGTTTTTATTTGATTGTTTCAATTAACAGTCGTTCCCATAATTAACTAACATTTGTTTGGGAAGCCTTTCGGCATGTTGAAATAAATCACATAAACATCTATAAGCGGACTCAATGAGAGTTTTTTTTTTATATATCACAAAATATCAAACTGCTACACCTGTAATAAATTTACTCTAAATAAATTTGTTGACCACAAAAATTTTTAAATTGATATGCTTATGACAAATTTTACCTTTCGTTAGTTTCCATTAAATTTTACTATTAAATTGCTGAGTACCTCTTCATTTGTCACGGATGTATTAATTTGAGATTTTTTTGTGGTGTTAACCTAATTTAATAAAAATTAATACGAGGTAAGTTTGTTATAGGTGTATCAATTTAGATTTTTGGTAGTTAAAAATTAATTTGGGTAAATTTATCATAGGTATACTAGTTTAGGGTTTTTGGTGGTCAAAAAATAATTTTGAGTAAATTTATCATGGATGCTCTAGTTTGGAATTTTTCGTGATATTAATTTTATTATTATTTTTTAAAAATAAAAACTTGCAACTTAACAAGCCAATAACAAATGTATATAACTATATATAATACGACGATTTCTACAAATCAAACAAATGTCGTTAACTCAACATGGTAATAGCTTATTAAGCTAATACTAGATGGCAACTTAATTAGTCAATGATTGATAAGTCACTTAAATGGAAGGAGGATACCAAAAGTGTCAAAATTTATGTAGGACGCTTTATTTTCTGTAATTATTTTGATTACTTAAGTGCTAATTCTTTTGAAAAGTGATTATTTGAGTGCTAAATTCGGTGAGTTTGTTGAAAATTTTATGCGGTATTTTTATTAATAAACTAATCCAATGTAGCATATTGGAAGATCCAAATAAGTAATGAAAAAAATTAAAACTTAAAAATTTTAAAATTTTAAAATAAGCTAAAAAGAAAAAAAAGGTTTGGACTTGGGTATTTCTTTTTAATTTTTAGATATTTTTAAATTAAATTAAATTTATTTAAAAATTACCACGTTGATAGATTTTTATTTGAAAAAATTACCATGTGATATCAAGAAATTAATAATAAATGTCATGTAATCAGTTGGCCGAAATCTCTCATCATTGATACTAAAGTGATTATTTTATGCAATTTGACATTTCGCTAAGCTGTCAAAAAATTTTAATACTAAAGTAAGTGTTGTATATAACTTTTGGCACTTCTGTTGTCTTTCTGTCTACTCAAAATAATACTAGTAAATTACTATAAAAGTGTAGAAAATAAATATTGATAAGCTTTTGAAAACATTTGATAATCTTTAAAACAGTCAAAACAATTAAATAAAGTGGGTAAACAATCTCAAATAAGAGTTGATAATTTTCCATATAAGTTAATAACTTGATATATTGATAAGCCAGGCAAGTAAATATTTGCAATTTTAAGCTGTTTATTCATAATTTACTAATATATTAGATGCTAAATAAATTGTCATTCAAGATTTAAATTATGAATCCATTTTGGAATTTACCAAATTACAAGCATCCCTGGACTGGGGGAAAAAAAAACCACCATTGACGGACAGAGTGCCCTGCGATCGAACAAGCTTGAGTCTTTGATTCACAGGGAAGAAGATGAGGGCCTTATCCTTCGCACCTTCTGCTTGTGCTTTGTGCTCACCAAGAAAAGCAGTCACAGCTGGTTCCAGCTCTCAAGTCTCGATTCCATTCACCACCCATTCGTTCCCGAGGTAACGCGTGAGAAATTCCGACCAAAGCTTCCATTTTTTGGCTTGTGATATTGCTGTAATCCAGCGGTGCGTGCCGGTTCATAGAACGTTCTGTTCCCATCGAGGTCGGCGATGGAAAGTGCGCATTGGGTCTTTTCCAGTTTCGTTTCTTGTGAATTCAAGGACCAGTGGTGTTTAGGAATGGAGCAATGGAATGCTTGACTCCAGAGCTCGAGCTCGAAGTGTTGGAGCATTTAATCTTTTAGGCATGTCGCTATTGATCGCATGATCTTTACGCAGGCTCGAGTTCGGGGCCTAACTCAAGCTAATATCTGTACACTTAAGGTTTCAAAGTAGGAGCTGAGTTGGTTCAAGTTCGAGGTTGGTAGATCATGCCCCGCGGCGAGTATTGGGCTTGACATTTTACGGCGAGTCGAGTTCGAGTATTAAGCTGTGTCGTTTAAACTCGACTTTGATTGCATCACTGTAAAGCACTGCACTTATGGCTTGTTGACCTCAGGCTGTTAAATCGAACGAGACTTGTCAGATTCTAGAGGAGGCCGAAAACCAAGTTGTGAACCAAGCGAAAAATGCATTGTATCACCCTGAGAGGTTAGAAATAAAGTTCGGCTTGAAATATTTTTCATTTGCTGAGGTATACAGACAAAAGATGGAGAAACAAAAGGATGCTTTGTCCATTCATAAATCCATAATGGTGACCCAGGTCAACTGTGAAAAAATGACAGCTGAGATGCCGGTCCTAGTGCTTTGAAGGAGCCCGAATTATTTGCAGCATGAAAGCTTCATTTGGGAATGCCAAGTGCCTAAATTGTCTTCTTTTCCCTTTTCTTAACCCATTGGGCAATGCAGGTTTCGAAAAGCAGTGGATTCGTTGTACTCCGAGTTCAGATCTGTAGATGTGATGGTGGCGCAAAACACAGCCCGTGTACTTAAAGCTTTTCAGAATGCTCGAATTGGATCCCATGTAAGGAAGCATATCCTTTTGTTAGCTGCAGATGCTGAGTTGGAGGTCGGTATTTAATAACGAGATAACTTAACATGAGATGAAAGTGACTTTTTCATGGTTTTTGGGGTGGAGACTTCTGTAGATTAAGACACATAGCCATGGTTACAGATGAGTTTCTTCGCCTGAACATTGTGTCAAAGTGAACATATCATATGTGTGGTTGGCAATCACAAGTAACTACTCAATGGACTTAGGAATTAACTTTTGATGTCTGCTTTAGCGATGGTCATCAGTTTTCTAATTGAGGGCATGCATAAAAAGGAAATACTAATGTATCTGTTCACTGGCACTTGTTGAGGAATTCATAGTACAAGGGAATTCATATCATGCTTCCTCTCTCTCCCTCTACATAATACTCAGAAGACTGATGAGAAATGATGAATAGTATTCTCGATCATCTCTTCTAGTTTTGTACCTCCTGATTTGTCTTTCACGTTTGTCATCAGCACTTTGGTGGATGCACTGGCTATGGTCATGAAGAAGCAGGTGGACGTGAAGCACTTGACCAGGCTTTTGCAGAAATCTTTGGGGCTGAATCAGCAATAGTGCGCTCTCAGGTGGACAAAAATCTGCTTATTTTTACTTGGAAGTATAATCGCTTCACTTGGTAAACTGTCCAAGCATGTGCCTTTGATACAGTTCTTCTCAGGCACTCATGCTATCACATGTGCGCTCTTTGCCATTCTGAGGCCAGGGGATGAGGTAAGCTCTACATTATATTATTGACACTTGCGTTCAACTTGATTGGGTAGATTCTGCCGTGAGTGCAGAGTAAATTTAAGAAAGTAAGGTCTGCACTAACTTGATTGTCAGCTTTTGGCAGTTGCTGGGGCTCCGTATGATACTCTAGAGGAAGTTATTGGCAAGAGGGATTCTCATGGGCTGGGTTCGTTGAAAGATTTTGGAGTGAAGTATCGGAAGTGCCAGTATGTTACAACAATTTGGGACTTCACCTTAAGCTTTTCATTACTTTTGGTAATGACTTATTCTCTTTATTGGCATAAACCAGCTTGCTGAGGAGGGTGGACTTGACTGGAATTTGCTTTCCAGAGCTGTGGAATCTCATACAAAATGTGCATTGATACAGAGGTCTTGTGGTTATTCATGGCGTAGGAGCTTAAGTGTCAAGGACATAGCAGGGCAATAAAGATGATAAAGGTAGGATTGACAGGTGCATTAGATGCTGAAGAGAAAAAATATCTATTTGAGCATGGATTGAGCTGGGTTTTGAAGATGGATTTGGTTGCTTGCATCATGATCGACCTTTTTTTTTTTTCCAGTTTGTCGATGTAAAGTAAATCAGGCTAGGTGTTGCATATTAGAGTAAATTGATGTATAGGTGCTCTTAAATAGATGGGCTTTGAAAGGAGAAAAAGGATAAATGCTGATGGAAAGAACCTAAATTAGTCCGTGACACTATTGCACTTGATCTGTCATGGGATCATGTTCTCATGAGAGGTACTGTAAAGTATAGAACGCATCTATGCCTAGATCAACATTGATACAAACTTATTGTTTGAGCATGAATTAGAGCTTTTCTTGCAACTCCGGACCTGTTGTAATTCTGTTGACATTTGTTTGACATCCACAGGACCAAAATCCTAACTGCTTGGTGATGGTGGATAATTGCTATGGTGAATTCGTTGAAGGAATTGAACCTCCAATGGTGGTATGTGACTTGGTTCTTTTCTAAGTTGGCTGCGTTGCCCTCCCTAGAGACAAGCAATAAACATGCCGTTGAATTGGGTTGCAGGGTGCCGATTTAATTGCTGGAAGTTTAATAAAAAACCCAGGGGGAACCATTGCACCATGTGGTGGGTATGTTGCCGGCAGAAACAAATTGGTAATGGCTGCAGCTGCTCGTCTCTCTGCACCTGGGCTTGGTGTTGATTGTGGCTCAACCCCCGGTGATATTATGCGTGCTTTTTTCCAGGGATTATACCTTTCGCCTCAAATGGTTGGCGAGGCAGTCAAGGTATTTGATTCGTGTGGACATACTTTGCTTCGCCATTGATTACAATGTTCTGTTTAATGAATAAAATTTGAGTCCTTGTCTCCATCACATTTACTGACTTTTTCTTCTTTAAAGGGAACTTATCTTGTAGCTGAAGTCATGGCATCAAGAGGTTATCAAGTGCAGCCACTTCCTCATGCTCCTCGCCATGATGTTGTTCAGGTTTGTCAGGTCTAAGCTAATAATAGTTGAAACTTGAGTGTTAATCTTTGTATCATTCTCTCTAGATCACTTTTGTTTGGTTTATAATCATGGTGTATTGGGTGAGTGCCGTGTCACATAGACCTTCATACCCTTTTCGTGGAGTTCTAGTAATTATGGTGTTGTAGAGTTTGGTTTAAGAATTATCGTTTTCTTGAGTTCCTCATGGCCCTATTGGCCATTACAGGAAAATCACTTTCCACTATTGAATCTTCAACGTGTTGGCACAAAATAATCACTTTTTTCAGAATGAATATAACATGTGGGTTTGGCTTTTGGTCCTCTATTCATTTCAGGCAGTGCAGCTTGGTTCTCAGGAACGACTTCTTGCTTTCTGTGAAGCTGTCCAGAGAAGCTCTCCGGTAGCTTCATTCACTAAACCAGTGGCAGGAGTCACTCCGGGTTATGCTTCTGAGGTCTTAACTTTTTAATTATGAACAAAATAGTTATCATTAGTGGTTATCCATAAATTTACCGTACTGTTTCCTGTCAATCAGTGGGTGCCATCTAATCTGGAAACTGTTCGAGACAAATTAAGTTTTTGGATTATATCATCACCGCACTCGACAAGTTCATCATTTTTAGCTCATGAATTGTAGCTATATTTAAGCTTTCTTTGGTTCCGACAGCACCTCTCTTTAGCAAAAGAAGGTGACTAACTATTACATGGGAGCACCCCGTGTGATAGTTCTATAAAGCTATGAAGTTTTTTGGAGAGAAGTTTTTCTGGAATGATGTCTTATCCCTGTTGACTGAGTCAGAGAACACATAACATAAATCATGATATATATTCATTTGGTAGCGGATTGATTTTTTCTTGAAAGTGTGATAATTACATTATGTAGACACAATAATGAGTTTGATTTGTATACCAAAGTTTTCTTAGAAGCTTTCATATTAAAAGTCCCTTACACTTTTTTAGGTGATCTTTGCTGATGGAACATTCATTGATGGGAGCACGAGTGAACTTTCTTGTGATGGACCACTAAGAGAGCCATTTGCTGTATTTTGCCAGGTTAATTATTTTCGCTTTGCTTTTGTGTCCCTTGTTGCTTATCGGAGAGTTTGGCCTTTGACTTTGCCAAACTAGTTCTTTGGCTTTTACTTACACTTTGACTGAATGTGCAATATAGGGTGGCACCCACTGGACCCATTGGGCTCTAGTTTTGGAGAGATTCTGAAATCCATATAAACTCGAGACTGGGCCACAGGGACCCAGAAGAGTTTTGCATGATGCTTTTATATTGACAATTTTGCATGAAATCGCAGAGGAAGTTCCATAGTAAAGGGTGAAGGTTTTGTCTTGGGTCAAGACGTAACTTTGAGTATTGAGGAGAAGGGGGTAACTCAGTGAGGTGATATTGTAACTCTTTGGATTTTCTTCCCCACTTCTTGTTGGATTCCGCTGTGATCAAAGTTGTTTAATATCATAAAGGGAGCGGTCCTAATGGATGGTCTTGAGAATGTACGCTACGAGTTGATACTCGGCTCATGTTGCTGTCTTACATCTCATGTTAAGAGGTTTTCTTGCTTAAATGCCGGGACTGTCGAAGACATGGAGATATATATGTGGAGTATTTCGTATGCTGAATGTAGATGGAGACGCGGATGCCAAAATTACATGATCTCTTTCTCGATTGAAAGACATTGGTTATGGTCTTGTCAGTCCAAATAAGAATCATGTGAAAATGGTAGAGGTTACAAAAATAGTTGCTGGGTCTTGTATGCAAATTGCAATGCATATACTTCAGAACCGGATTGAAGATCTTTCAGGTGCTGCTCCTTTTTCCCCCTGGTTGCAAAACAACATCGTCGCTAAAGCTTGGGGTCCTTTTAGTTTAGTCCTTGATCTTTCTATAAAGTGAATTATTACACCCTAACCCGCGACTTGATTTACAAGTTTTGTAATTACCAGCGTTGAAAAAAAAAAGGGAAAACTATCGGTTGAAGGACCATCTTCGAGGCGGATGATATATTTCAAATCCCAAAAGCCCTTGACCTTAGAAGGACAGTAATCTTTGAGTTCTCTGTTAACTCATGGAATTATGGTGGGATAAAACTTATCTATAGGAATTATATTCACAATGAGAGTGGTGCCTTCCAACACAAGACTTGGGAGAAAGCATAGGCAATGGTACTCATTCACTGACCGACAGCTCTAAATGAACAATGAAGCTTAAAAAACAATCAGTTCTGGACCTTATCCCATGAGGAAAGTAGAACTGCAGCACACAAGTTTGTAAATCAAATACTTTCTGCATCATTTTTCGAGCATGAGAATTTATTTTCTCGAGTCATTAGATTGTCCGCTGAAATGGCTCTCGTAAAGATGGAAATTCTTTCACAGGAGAAAATTACATGTCAATTGGGAAGTTATCTAAGCGAAGCGATCATTGATCTCAAGCCGGTAAAGTTGAGATGCGGATTCACTGATTTGTCCATGGTGAGCAATAGAAGGAAGAAGACACGTCCTTTAACCTCTCGTTACTCATGAACTGTCAGGGAAATTGTTGATGGAGAGCTTCAAACTCAGATTCAAATCGCACTTAAGAATTAGCAATACGAATTTCAATTTACAGAATGTTGCACGCTGACAATCAGACCACATCGCGTGGAAACCCACAATTACACGGGAGGAGCCCTGCGTATGCACATTCCCTTTCACATATTTACGGACCCCGCTCATGTGGGACCCACAACTACACGAAGAGAGAGCATACATCAACTGCGTTTGGTAGTCAAGATAAAAATTTAGGAAATGATCCTATATTGGTGAATGCCCAGGACATGATATACTGGGATATAAAGGGATATAGCCTGAAATGTGAACATAATTTCTAATATCCATAATATAAAAGTTATTTTTCTCAAATAACAAATTTCTTAAATTAATGTAATTAAAATAGTATTCGAATATACATAATATTTGAATTCTCATATAAAACATTCAAAATAACAAAAAATATTTTCAATTTTATTTATTCATAATTTTACTTATATATTCGAATTTCTTTTAATTTTTATATTATAAATTTATTATATATAGAATGTATATGTTTATATATCATATATTTGAGGTATTTAAAGAAAATTAGTATATTTTACTATTTACTAAAATTTTATTAGAGAATAATGGAAGTGAAAAAAAAGACAAATATAACAGGACAAAAAAAGAGCAAGAAAAATAAATAAGCAATAAAAATGTAGGGAAAAATGTCATGAAAGATTCTTACCATCTCCATCTATGCAATTATTAGACGTAATTATTACATTACGTCATTCATATCAAACAATGGATAAGACAATATAAAAATATCCGGCTTTATTACTACAAACCAAACAAGGCATAGAATATAACAAAATTCCTAAATTTCATATCCTACCTGTCCTATACTAACTAGAAATCTACGTGACCAAACATAGGTCCATCCAACATGATACATCATACATGAACCTCTCCTGCCTCAATTATTTCAGCTTGGTTGAAAGTAAACTGCAATATCTGATAAACAAAGCCCATTCTTAGCTCATGCCACAAAAGCACTCAAGGTGTCTCGTGCAAACCACATCACATCCAATGCATAAAATTAACTACATTTCACATCACTCATGCACACCACACACACTCATGCAACACCACCACCCGAGGACAAATTCCAATCCCATCTTCAGCCCGAACTCTCTAGGAAAAGAAGCACCGATGATCATTCGATCAGATTGCACTCAGTTGACACAAATGGGTCCATAAAATTTCCGCACACACGCTCATCTTTATAAAGAAAAATTAAAAGAATACAAGTCCTTTGCATCGACTCTGAAGAGTAAAACAAACTGTGCACGAGAAGCAAGAAAAGGCAAACAGTAAGAGGAAGCTTTCAACTTGTTTAGCTTTAGGTCTCAGGAGCAGGAACCGCAGCTGGAGCCGGAGTCTTCAAGAGCGGTTGAAGAGCCTTGACAACTATACTCATGTTCGGACGGAATTCAGCTTCATATTGTACACACAATGCAGCAACAGCTGCCAACTGAATGAACCAAAATAACACATGATTAAAATGGGAAAAAGAGTATGTGATTGAATGCGAACCAACTATGCATATATAGTATGCTAACACGTGCAAAAGAGGAATACCTTCGCGACTGCTTTTGGAGGATACTCTCCCTTCAGCTTGGGATCAACACACTGTTTGACTTTATCCTCGCTCAATCTCGGAGTGGCCTAACATTTCATTTCATTCAATGAATCCAAGTTAAACTCTACCCACATGCACATAGACATATCCCAGAGAGGAAACGGAAGTGTCTTCTTTTTTGAGTTTTGGGAAGCAGAGGTAAGGGCTCTCACCCAAGTAACTAGACTCTGCTGTCCACGAGGCATTGTATGATCAACAGGTTTTCTCCCAGTCAAGAGCTCCAAGAGTACAACACCAAAGCTGTAGACATCGCTCTTCTGGGTCAACTGCCCGGTCATTGCATACCTAAAATAAATCATGCAAAATGACCAAGTTATATAAGCTGCAGATCTGAAAATGTATCGTGAGCAATTCTCAAGCTGAGGTTGATCTGATCATTAGTGACTTCAGTATAAACCTCAGTAACTAGCTAAGAAATATAACCCTGACGCCTCTCATAAAATGGAAGAATGACGAAGACCCTAATTGGCTTAATTTTCAGACTAACTAAAACCAGAAACAGGCAGGTCCCTTGCCTGAAAACCCAAAACTACAAGCATATGCAAACAATTAAGCATTTAAGCCATGCATTTTTTAAGAGAACACTCCTAAAAAGACTCATCTTGATATCATTTAGCTCAAAAACCCTCACTATATCAGGTTCGTAACTGCTTGTTCCTCCTATTTATTTAATAAAGCCCTCTAAGATAGCCTTTACAAATTTTCACCCCGTAAAATTAACACCTCCTCATGTAGAGGTTTTGACAAGTTATCAAAAATTTCCAATTCATGAAAAAACTTAAAAACATGTATTAGTCTTAGGCAATCTCATTATAAAGATCACATCTACATATGCTTTTCACCAACAGGTGCAAAACCAAATCATGCTAACAAAGCTCCAGCTGTCAATGTGGATACATAACAAAAGATATGATCACCGAAACAATATTTATTTTTTGAGGATTGATCCAGTGCCACCAATTTAGTTTTATCTTTTGCTGATGCACAACATAATTTGTGAAAGTGAAACAAACAAACCTAGAAATAGAAGTGACATGATTGAGAAGACGAAAATGCAATGTTCCTGAAGCAACTTGATGAACTAAACAGACTAATCGGATAACCCCACGACCAAAATAAAAGAGGGTAATTAGACGCGTTACTCTGGAGCATGGTAGCCAAAGGTTCCCAAAACTCTAGTAGAATGAAGACGGGCAGCCATATCAGGAGCCTGATTTGACAAGTTGAAGTCTGCAATTTTCGCTTTGAAAATCTTCAAATAGAAGAACATTGCTGGATCTAATGTCTCTGTGAATTATAGAAGGCTGAACCTTCTCATGCAAGTACTCTAAACCGCGTGCTGCATCAACAGCGATTCTGACTCGCTGCATCCAGTCAAGTGTAGGACCTGGTTGTGCACCTTGGACTCCCTTTCTGCCTGTACTTCCACCATAAAATTACGATGTTACACCATGATTCTCTTGTGATCAACACAATTAAGTGAAAAAGGGGGAACCCACATAGCTGAATACCATGTAGTACATCGTGCAAAGATCCCATGGTAGCAAACTCATAAGCAAGTACCCGGAGATTTCCCTCCACACAGTAACCAAGCAATTCAACAAAATTTTCATGTTCTTCAATCTTGAAACCACAGAGACCTAAAGAAACAAGATTAACAGAATAGGTAAAACTTGCTGACCGGCTAAAAATCCTGCATAAACATTCCCTACAGAGGCTGAATATCCAGATAACAAGGCAGGACTGCTCACCTGTGTCAAGAATTCTATGTTCGAACTCTTGCTCAGAAGAACATCAAGCTTTTTGACAGCCACCGCTTTCCCGCTATCTAAGTTCGCATAATATACTCTTCCATAGTATCCTTCACCAATCAACGCCTTTGATCCAAAGTCATCAGTTTTCTCTTTCATTCATCAAAAGACAAAGAGGGTACTTCAATAGGTGGTGGTGCCTTTCTTGCGACCTCAGGCTGACAGGGGCTGATGCCTTTGAGCCTTTTGGGTACCCTAGAATGAAAAATTATGAGCGGATGTCATAAGTGAATGAAGCTGTACAGACTCAGAAAGCAATGAATTAGACGAAAGAGCAACTGAGAAACAAGCACAATTCACAATATATTATCAGATAAGTATCAGAACTTGACATTTACTTTATTAGGAAAATAGAGCATTCCTTACTCATTATTCAATTGGTTCAAAAAGTTTGCAAATGCAAGAACAAATTTCCCCTTCAAAGTCATTAAGGTACTCCACTATTCACCGTTCATTGACATTCATAGTATCCTAAGATCAGCTAAAAGTTTAACATCACAAGAAGAAGATTTAATGAGTGACATAAATACTCTGATGCAGATATGTTTTCAATTCGCATTCATGTCAGCTTCCAGATATTCTTGTATGAGAGGGTACAACAGAGAGATCTTGAGTTTGCAAAACTTTCAGAACAGATCCCTCACAGAAATAAGAGAACAAAACCATTTCTGTTCTTATCATTGATCCAGCAAACAAAAACATGTCTCACATCATCACTAAGATATTTAAAAAAAAAAAACAGATAAAAACTTGGGCCGATCTCAGATTTTTTTCCATATGAAAAGATATGTAATCTACAGAGATGCATAGGTCACCAAACTCAAATACTGACTACTCACTAAACCTGCACACTGAAACAGTAATTTCTAGAACTGAAGCCATCACAGCTAGCACCTTAAGGCAATTCTACGAAAGCACTTCCAGAGAAACAAAAAAATGAGAAAAAGCTTGCAATACTTAAAGAAACTAAAGTCCCAAGCATTTCAAGGATTTAATGGCACAGTATTACCGGAAAAAGCAAAAATACTAGCACCAGATAACTGTTTCAGATAAATTTCCAAATCATTCAGTCGCCTACATACATTTCTATCTATACAAATTATCTGAGCATAATCTCACCAACGAACCTAATCCAGACCGCCCTTCCACTCCTTCGAGAAAGATGGCACTTGCATCATCGTTTACTTAACGAACACTTTAAAGCAAATAGATAAGAAAACCAAAAATGTTATGAAGAAGCAATTTGTTTTCTTCAGATGAAATGAGTTTAGTGGTGGTACCATCAGCATGGTGCCTTGGGCTCTTGAGGAGCTCATCGTCTTTGGATGGATAAGACTCTTCCACTTGACATGTGCAGCAAAGCCACCTCCTCATCTTATCCCTCTTCCTCAATAAAAGATCGTCTTGTGCCCTCGGTCTGTCCAGTCGCATAAAGTAACTAGGAGGAGTAGCATGTGCCTGCCATGGGGAATGGATCTGTGAATCATCTAAAACAAACGCAGAAAAGAAAAACTCTAGACACTCTACCTACCAATAATAATCGCCAATCCCAACTATTCACAAGTCATCTTTTACAATACCATAATATAACAACATCAACTAATTTTCAGGACCATGAAAATCAATGCACGCAACCTAATGACAATGGACATATGCAGCAGCAGAAGGAAATATATAAGTGCCTGCGGTGCATGTAATCAAACTATAGAGATGGCCATTGTGCTAAACGTCACGCTTGTACATTTAACTTGGACCCAACAACAACCTAAGTTCCATCACTACAGTATTCTTATCCAGGTTCATGATAGAGGGGATAATGAAGCATCACAAAAACACAGAAAACTTGCAAACATGGCATAATTAGCGCCCTCAAAAATTAAACAAATCTCGATTCCTATAGAGAGCTATTCTTGGAGAAAATTAGAAAAAGAAGTCCAGAAACCAAGGCAGCATCGATTATCCCACCTCAGATTCTGGTGCCGAGTATATGGGTACCAATCTCAGATGTGAGTTGAAAAAGGATAAACCTTTGACATTTCATCCCAAAACCCCGCACAACGCCGCTAACTTACAAACCAACTAAAAAATTTGTAGAAGTCTCACTATGACCACTGCAATACATATTCATTCATGAGGAAAATCAAGAAATTTCTTCGTGTTAAGAATGGAAAAAAAAAAAAAACAGTGACTAATAATGGCAATGTTGTAATGCCAAACAGTGACTGAATTAGGCTTCAGCAATGCATCCGCCTAATGCAATATCAACTACTTGTAACGAACAAAACAACACGAACACGAGCATATGCATGAAACCAATGATCCACACATACGACAAGCAAATCAGGAAGACTATCAAAAATCATCCGCGTTTGACGAAAACGCATTTTACGAAAGCGGAAAAGAAACATAGCGGACGTTGCTACATACCCCTAAGCCGCGGCGATAAAGATCGCGTTCCATCAAGCACACAAGAATTGATTAATTCACAATACGAGCGAAACCCAACAATCAATCCGGTCGATCGAATCACAAGCTCCAAGTACTAATTTGAAAAGAGGGGACAAAGATTGATCTTTTTACGTCAACAGCACGGTATCAGAAATGCAAAAGAAAAGGAAAAGCAACAATCTGGCGGAGAAACCCTAAACATACGAGGAAAGGACGGAATATCAAAGAGGGACAGGAACGCGTCCAACCATGGAAACGGGAATGACAGCGATGAGAGCTGAATCGGGCAGCGATCAAAATCCGAAATTGAAGGGGGTTTTGCCCAACACGAAGAAGGATCGCATCCTATAATTAACCAACAAGAAAGCCCGGAAAGGGAAAAAAAAAAAGAAAAAACAGAGAAAATGGAGAAGTGTAAAACAAGAATACCTGTCTCTCTCTCTCTCTCTCTGCGTCGTCTATGGCCGAAAGGTTTTCTTTGATTTGTGGGTATGCTGCGATCGAACAGGAGCGAGTGGAAAGCACAGGTGGGAAGGGAAAAGCTCTCGCCTTCTCTCGCTTTGCTTTATCTGCGTGGCGGTGACAGAACAGAGAAGCAGACGCGTCGCGCTTGCTCTTTGGTCATTTATATTTATTATTTCCTTGCAGTTGCGGGCATCCATTGAGCTTGCGCTTGTAATTTTTATTATTTATACCTCATTTTGGATTTTTGTTTCAATTTGCTTCGTTCCCATCCTTTTTCTCTTACAAAACGTCGACAGCAGGGTCGGTGCAGATTCTGTCGTGACGAGGGGCAAAGGCCATTGCTCCTTTCTGTTCCAAGGCATCAACTGATTTATCGTTGTGGTTTTTTCTTTTTTCGAGTTAAGTGTGGTTAATAAAGATGTCCTGATCTCCACGTAACACCCGGGAAAAGCCGCGTTACAAAACGTTTATTACTCGTGAGGCACTCGTTTGTTTAACAACATCCTCGTCATTATAATCATAAGGACAGCGCAGGTAATTAGGTCGTGCGGACGAAGCAAGCGGATATTACATTTCACCTATCTGACCACCGACCTTGCTTACCACGACTAGCTAATTATTCCGACAGGAAGTTCAAGAGATTGGCGCAAAGGGTTGTCGGCCTTGCCGGCCGGCAGATATGGCCCATTGGCCCTCGACATATCCAAGCGAGGACAGACGGGCTTTCCTTAGAGTTAGGCAACGTGCTCTTGCCACCAGCACGCGAGGGTTTAGTGGTGTGCAAGTTTGGCACTTGCCTTGGGTACCACGGGCGAGCCATAACGGCTTGTCGTAGACAAGTGAGGGCCGAGTCACCGTCGCCTAACCTCCGGTGAGAGTCTCCTACCCTTGTCAACTACCAAAAAAGCTCTAAATGGCAATTTTCTTTGCATAATTAGTGGCGTGTAGACATAATTGACAAAATTGCTAAGGCAGAAGTTGATAATATATTTGGCAAGAATAGGAGGACTCGATCAAATAAATTAAGACAGTTAGAGATCTTGATTGTCGGCAGGTTTAAGGATCCAATCGCACATTTGACAAGAGTCGCCAGCCCAAAATATACTGAACCTTCTAGGTTACTGGAGTAAAACCAACCATTTTTTCCCCAATTATGTTTTTATTTTCTATCAAATTCCTGAGTTTCTTGTCCTATCTTCTGTTTGGTGAACAACGGATTTAAAGTGGGATAGCTCTATATCCCAACTTATTCATTATTTGGTAGAAATGAAATATTTTGACTTGTACCATCCAAAGGCTCTTCTCTTGAGGTGATGCGGCGGATCTCCGACTGCTCGTTGACATTGTTGGGTTGGAGCTCGGTCCAAACCTTATTAGGTCGGAGCTGAATCAACTCCAGCTTCATCAATCCCGTGTCCCAGAGCATGCATGCAGGCACATAAAGAGCATTTTGACTAAGGATTTGTTTTGCAGCAATTCTGACCATTTGATTCTATTCAAATAGAACAAAAAAAGATTAGAAATATATTTGGCAGGGTAAATGATTCTGATTATATTTTCGAAAATAGTTTTGGAGTAAAAATAGGAATAAAAAATTTGATTCTTAAAAAAAAAATCACTTTTAAGAATCACAAAAAATAAAGTCTCAGTTTTTTTAAAGAGATTAAGTCCACGTAGGCATCTATGTGAACTTCTGAACTTTAAAAAAATTTAAAATTAGATTTGAAAATTTGCTAACAACTAATTTTTTGAATACATTTTAAAAAATTAAATTTAAAAATAAGATTTAAAATTAAAAAATTTTAAAAGGGGGAAGTAAAAATATAGAAAAATGAAAAAAAATCCAAATGGGGGCAATTAAAAAATATAAAAAAAGACTTTAAAAAATTTCAAAATTTAAAAAAATTTAAAAATTTAAAATTTTTTTGAAAGATTTTAAAAAAGATGAAAATTTTTAAAAAATAATTCTTGCCACTTGGTTATTATTGGGAAAATAAATTTTGTGCAATTACCAAAAGAATTTCTATTCGGGAGTAGAAATTTTGTGTAGTTACCAAACACGCTCTGATTTTCTAAAAATCATTAGAGAATAGAATGAAAAAAATACAATTCTAATCAGAATCACTTTTTTAAATCAGAATCATTGTCAAATAAACCCTAACTGTCTTGTATACTAGAAGTCGCTGCGGTGATCAGAATAGTAAAAGAAATATGTGAAGCTGACGAGGCGAGATTCAATGGTGGAGTTGATGGGTTGAAAAAAGGGAAGATGAACTAGATTGGGACCACCATTGACAGCCTCGCCTTCATCGGAAAAGCTGCTGTCCAACACTGGATAGGTGGCCCCTGGCCAGAGAGGTGGCTAGGCATGGGGGAGAGACAGATGGCGCATGGCGGAGGGGGGTGGCGTGAGTAATGGATAACAGAAATCCTATCTGGCCCTATCCTACCCCCTCTCCTCGAATTATTTTATCCCTCTATGTCTTCCTTATATCTCCTTTATCATATCCTAGACAACTACCAAACACAGGATAGAATAAAATATATCATATTATGAGTTTTATGTGGACGACCAAACGCAACCTAAGCATACATCTAATTCTATAAGCGAGAATAATAGGTCTCTAGATACATCGAAGTTTGATGAGACTATTTCAACTTTTTTTTTTTACTTTTTTTATTTCAACTTCTTTGCAGAGAACTAATTGAGTAATACACAAAAATCATTGGAAAATTACCATAAACGTCATAACCTATTAGTTGTGCCAATTCAGTCCTAGTCATTTTGCATTTACGGTAATTCAACATTTTTGGCCAACTTTGGCGATCGGTGGAAACGTGGCAATTTTAAGAAAATTTAATAATTTTTTGAATTTTTTTAAATTTTTGTATAACTTTTTTTCATAATTTTTGTATAACTTTTTTTCCTTTTTTTTCCTTAGACTTTAGGGTTGGCGAGGGTGTCATGGCCCTCGTTTATGGCTGATGAAGGTTGAACGGCGATTGTTGGCCATAAAGTCTAAGGAAAAATGTGATGCTCAAGAGCATCACTTCACGACACGTTTTCTTTTTGTTTATATTCATAAATTATAATTACACATGTGGAAGTACAACAAAATTTCACTACATTGCAAACAAGAAATCACACGAGTTTAATTAATAGACTTATACACCATTTAGTTATATTAGACGTCACTTTAAAATTTTACTACTTCATCCAAACAAAACACAATTACAAAACTTAAATCCTGAGAAGGGTCAAGGTCATTTATCACCCTTATTCACTATGGACTGACAACCTCACTCATCGAGAAGCTATCACCATCGAAATCAGGAGAACCATCGATATCCCTAGGTGGTCCAACAACTCCCCATCGGCCCATTTATTGGAACTGCACTTAGTATACATTATCACCAATTTGGGTTTAAGCTTATCTTGGCATTCACATTCAAAGTACATGGAAACTCCAATTGATCCTTCTTACAAATTTGAAAAATAAAGGGTGAGCCAAAGCCCAATAAGGGTGGGTTTTGTTAAGCTTTCCCAAAACTCATTGGAGCTCCAAAGCCCCTTGGGAAACATGCAGGGTGTTCGGCAACTATTCTCAAGGGGCTTTAGGATGAAAGTTGGTATTGGGAATGCTGAAAGCTCAATACTGATAATGACTAGCATCCAGCTTTTAGTATTTGGCCAAATGCTAAGCTAAGATATTTTCTTCCAAACTTACCCTCACTTATTTTTTTTTCAAATTCCAATTTTATCCTTCATCTTTTTTGCTATATTATTTTTTAAATAAAAAAATCTAAACCCTAGGTTATGGATGGCGGCTATCGGTTGAGGCTGCTAGTGGTGGGGTAACCCTTGGTCACCATCGCTTGGGCGCACATGGCACAGGCAACGACATCGGTGGTCGCGTAGTCCTAGGAGGCCCTCTCTAGGGTTCGCTCAACCCCTGGTAGCCATAACTGCTAGCGCCAAATTTGGCTCATCGACGATCGTAACCTTAGGGTTTGGATTTTCTTTTTTCTTTTATTTTTATTTAAAAAATAATTATGGTAGAAAACCCCTTTGCAAATTTGTTTTGCCAAACACTGGTTAGCCCATAGCTATTTTTGTAGTACCCCTGTTCCAAATGCTATTGTCAGAGCCGTGGTGCCTAGGCCATCACATTTATTCGTTCTTATTATATAGACATTTATTTTCATGCAACAAAAAGTTTCAATTGAAATATGAGAGGGAATGTGACATGATATTATCAAGGGACTGAAGTGGACATGCCAATTCCAATGAATATATAAAGATAAGATCACATCAGATAATCATCAGTTATAAGTTCATTAGTTACATTGGTCAGCATGGGTAAAACCGCGAGGAGATGAACACCTGGGGCTACTATAGTACCTAGCCCGACTATGTACTTAAACGTCTCCTACTCCAAAAGCCATCCAAAATGCCATAACCTTCACTGGGGTTATAGGCTTCCAAAAATGTCTCATTGTCAGCCCTTTCGATCTCACCTAAGATACCGTTGTAGTCGGCCCACCACCTGTTGCCCCGTTGCCCGAAGCATCGCCACTGTCGTCCCCGTTGTCCTCGTCGAAGAACTCATGAGGTATCGTCCCCTTGTATTGCCCGTTGATATTGATGAATATCAACACAAACTTGATCTCTTTAGTGGGCCATGCCCATGGCTACATCGACGGTCATAGTGGCGATGACATGGGTGAGAGTCACACCATGCACGTTGGGTAAATCATAGTAATGGGACTCGGTCACGATGGAGATAGGAAGACCATAGCGGGACCCTAAGGGCATCGGCATTGAGCACAAACCTGTCAATTTAAAACAATGGATACCACAAGTGTAGGTGACTTAGCGATTAAATTCCATCACTCCAACACTCACTCGATTCACCACATGTTATACATCCACAAATTTAACCATGTAGAATATATAGTCTACTCAGAGCATCCAATAAAAACTCAATGGAAGGATGGACGGCATGAATGATACGTTATGCACACATGCACTTCCATGCACCTTTTTCATTATGGTCTTACCTGAGTCTAATTACTAGACTTGTAATTTAATATTCTTTTTTCAATGTTTTCGTTGATTCTTATGGCTACTCCCCACCATGAGATCCTCACTCTGAGGTTTCGTGTTATATACCACGTGGTCCTCTTAGCGCTACCAACCAAGGCATCCCGTTTCCCTCGGGGAATTTTACATTTTGTTCATGTAGCCCTCAACCCCTTCCTTCAATAACAGGAAGTGCTCATGATGCTGAATGTATATTTCACGCAGAAAATATGAGTACTACCATGCGGGGAAATATTATGTACCATGCGGGGAAATATTATGCTCCATACGAATCAATTTAACACTTGCCGTGCTCGGAGTTGCCAAAGCTTCAAACAATTATTCATATTTTCTTTAATGAGCCTCTATTGGAAATTTGGAGCTAACTACCTAATCGTCCAAGTCCATTAGTTATAAGATAGTAAGTCACACCAATTCATTTCTCTAACCGATAAATGCTAATGCCGAGCCTATTTGTAGACAACACTCAAAGGATGCACTCAAACACCACATCACGACTAATTGTCCCTCTCTTTTATTAGTTACTTTGCTCATTGACTTATCTTGGTGGTTTATCATTTCATTCCCTCATTCCAAATCTTTGTTTTAGTGGCGAAAAGTCACCACAATTTCATTAGACCTTCACTAGTCCTAGGCTAATCCCACATCCCTTGGCTCTACATTCCTGTTTAAGAAAATTTCACCACTTCAACCCACATCTAAATCTTCTTTACAGAGAGTTCATTGTTTCTTCGCATTATTCCATTCTTCAACTGCACCGTAGGTTAAATAATATTGTCCCTTGGTTCAAAGGTAGATCCTCCGTGACTATATAGCCTGGGTTAACCTAGAGGACACCGATGATAGTCCTTTAAATCATAGAAGTTAGGAATTTATTCCCAAGTTAGCCCTTCCCCACTAGTTAAATTTTCCGTAACTCACACCACTAATTCCACTCTCCCAAACTACTTCAATCGCAGCAAGATGATTTAGTCTAAAGCTCGCGTTACTTTCCTCTAGTTAGACAAACATGTTGAAGCGAGAAAGGCTGGGAGTAAGAGGATGTACTAGCTTGGTATCGTTGGTGGCGATGGAAGGAGGTGACGGCGCTCCAAAAGATTGATGAGCAATGAAGAGAAGGCAAGGTGACCCACGGTTATCCACGAGAGTTTTCCTGAGAGGGTTAGCCGAAAAATGAACTCATAAAGGAATTTCTCCCACTTTTCTCATCCGACGAATCCCATGAGGGAAGAAGTGGATAATGGGAATTTTTTTTTGGCTTTCTTTCCCTCCCCCGAAACTCATGATGAGCTGAATTCTCATCTCATGGTAGAAGTAATCTCGCCAAGTGTCTTCCCCCTCTCCTTTCTTAGTTCCCATGCACGTCAATTCCCATTTAGAGCCCGCTTACACTTGGTCTCTCTCTCTTGCCCTGAACTTGATATTAAATCCGCTTTTGTTTTGCATCGATCTTACCATTACCTTCATCGGCAGTCCATCTGTAAGAGCGCACGTATTATGAGAAAAGATTCATTTCTTAGTCCAAGTAATTCACCGCGCCTGCTTTGAGCACATGCAATAATTGTAGCTGTAAACTTTTAGAGTTGACTTAAACAAAGTTTCCTAGGTTACTTCCATAGTAAGTTGTCCATCCGAAGGAAATGACGTCACGTGGTTCCTTGATTTGTCGTATCCTCCACGATGGTCTACGGATATCTTTTGTTATACATCCTCCAAAGGACCTTTATCACAGAAAGGTAGTTTTTCGACTAAAGCCACTATAACTTGTTGCAAATATATCTCGCAATAAACCAGCTTTCTAATTCCTTTCGTCAATTTCCTAGTTATTTAGAACTAGTTACTTGGTGAACCACTTTTTTGTCCCTAGACTCTCCTTTGGATGATACTAAATGATTGGTTTTTGAAGAAAATTGGTTTATAGGTATAATACCATTCTCAAATTACAACCCTTTGCGATAGTAATTAGGCACTATATCTAAAAAAAATAGTGATTAAGGAAATTGATTTTTCGAGTTGCTACAATTTTTCAAAGGGGTTTTTTTTTTTTACCAAATGCCATTTACATTTTCCCAAAAGCTTCCTAAGCTAAAGGTATTTGCATATCCCCAAAGCCCATTTTCAAAGTTGAACCAAACCCACCCTAAATGAAATATACAAGTCTAAGGTGGGAGATCATCTTACCACTTCAACCTAATACCAACAAACAAAGTGAGTTTTGAGATAAGTAGAATAGATGATTTACTACCCATCCTATCAGGATATGCCTATGGAAATGATTAATAACATTACATAAAATTATTCACTCAAATGCAAGCAGATTACATATTATTTCATGATACACCAAATACCACATAATAGTTCACCGATATATAAGGTGAGTTCACATTTGTCACTGGCCAAGACCATCTCGATTCATAAGGCATTGTCACCACCAACTCATGGGAGACAGAATCATACACACCCTTTGCAACGCCGCAATCCATCATCACGAGTATCCTTTACATTAGCGAGAATAGATATAACACTGTACATTTGCATGATGATGGTCGTTCCTAACATCATATCATGACTACACCAGTCATATCATACCATGACTACAAAAGATATGTCATACCATGGCTATAAGAGCCATGTCATCTCAACCTTGTAGAGAACCACCATATAAGGTAGAACATCTGGCTAACTCTAGAGTCTCATTCACATATTTGTACAAGGGAATAGGCCATGGTAAAGGTCTTAATCATATGGCATCATTAACGTACATTTCATATTAATATAATAATTGTCACGTACATCTAAATAATGTCATTTGTCATGCAATTAATGATAAACAAATAGTCATGTGCATTTCAACGTGTATATCCATCATCATTTAATCGAAACCCATACATAGGTAATCGGTAACTTAAGAACTAATACTTATAAATTGACAACTTCAGAACATGCAACTTTATTCAGAAATCGACATGCAAACAATTGACGACGTGCACATATCGAAAACTTAATAATCATTAATGTGAACATTGTCAACTTAGTAATGAACAATGTGAACATAAGCAACTCAATAATCAACAATGTGAACATGGTAGCACTTAGCTAAGGAATCGATGACTTAGTCAGGTTACAAAATATCCTCTTCCAATTTATTTCAGCATTTCCACTTCTTCTACTACCAAATCTCACGGGAATCGATTATTCACAACTTTGACATGTAGAAACTCATCGATTCAAGTCAAACAAACACAACAACATGCAATCATTATAACTTGCTTACACTTAATTATCAAAGTTCAAACTAAAATCAACAACCATCAGACAATCAATTCAAGAGTACCAAGTAGATCATTCTAACTTAGCACATAGAGTTTTCACTCACTTGAAGTAACCTAACATGTGCAGAATTTTGGCTTTACTTATGGAATGGTAGCTTGAGAAGGTCGGTGGATGCCTCATCCCCGATTTTCTTTAGCCATCATCATCCATAAGTAAAGCAAAATTCTGCAATGTTAGGTTACTTCAAGTGAGTGAAAACTCTATGTGCTAAGTTAGAATGATCTACTTGGTACTCTTGAATTGATTGTCTGATGGTTGTTGATTTTAGTTTGAACTTCATAATTAAGTGTAAGCAATTATAATGATGCATGTTGTTGTGTTTGTTTGACTTGAATCGATGAGTTTCTACATGTCAAAGTTGTGAATAATCGATTCCCGTGAGATTTGGTAGTAGAAAGAAGTGGAAATGCTGAAATAAATTGGAAGAGGATATTTTGTAACCTGACTAAGTCATCGATTCCTTAGCTAAGTGCTACCATGTTCACATTGTTGATTATTGAGTTGCTTATGTTCACATTGTTCATTACTAAGTTGACAATGTTCACATTAATGATTATTAAGTTTTCGATATGTGCACGTCGTCAATTGTTTGCATGTCGATTTCTGAATAAAGTTGCATGTTCTGAAGTTGTCAATTTATAAGTATTAGTTCTTAAGTTACCGATTACCTATGTATGGGTTTCGATTAAATGATGATGGATATACACGTTGAAATGCACATGACTATTTGTTTATCATTAATTGCATGACAAATGACATTATTTAGATGTACGTGACAATTATTATATTAATATGAAATGTACGTTAATGATGCCATATGATTAAGACCTTTACCATGGCCTATTCCCTTGTACAAATATGTGAATGAGACTCTAGAGTTAGCCAGATGTTCTACCTTATATGGTGGTTCTCTACAAGGTTGAGATGACATGGCTCTTATAGCCATGGTATGACATATCTTTTGTAGTCATGGTATGATATGACTGGTGTAGTCATGATATGATGTTAGGAACGACCATCATCATGCAAATGTACAGTGTTATATCTATTCTCGCTAATGTAAAGGATACTCGTGATGATGGATTGCGGCGTTGCAAAGGGTGTGTATGATTCTGTCTCCCATGAGTTGGTGGTGACAATGCCTTATGAATCGAGATGGTCTTGGCCAGTGACAAATGTGAACTCACCTTATATATCGGTGAACTATTATGTGGTATTTGGTGTATCATGAAATAATATGTAATCTGCTTGCATTTGAGTGAATAATTTTATGTAATGTTATTAATCATTTCCATAGGCATATCCTGATAGGATGGGTAGTAAATCATCTATTCTACTTATCTCAAAACTCACTTTGTTTGTTGGTATTAGGTTGAAGTGGTAAGATGATCTCCCACCTTAGACTTGTATATTTCATTTAGGGTGGGTTTGGTTCAACTTTGAAAATGGGCTTTGGGGATATGCAAATACCTTTAGCTTAGGAAGCTTTTGGGAAAATGTAAATGGCATTTGGTAAAAAAAAAAAAACCCCCTTTGAAAAATTGTAGCAACTCGAAAAATCAATTTCCTTAATCACTATTTTTTTTAGATATAGTGCCTAATTACTATCGCAAAGGGTTGTAATTTGAGAATGGTATTATACCTATAAACCAATTTTCTTCAAAAACCAATCATTTAGTATCATCCAAAGGAGAGTCTAGGGACGAAAAAGTGGTTCACCAAGTAACTAGTTCTAAATAACTAGGAAATTGACGAAAGGAATTAGAAAGCTGGTTTATTGCGAGATATAATTGCAACAAGTTATAGTGGCTTTAGTCGAAAAACTACCTTTCTGTGATAAAGGTCCTTTGGAGGATGTATAACAAAAGATATCCGTAGACCATCGTGGAGGATACGACGAATCAAGGAACCACGTGACGTCATTTCCTTCGGATGGACAACTTACTATGGAAGTAACCTAGGAAACTTTGTTTAAGTCAACTCTAAAAGTTTACAGCTACAATTATTGCATGTGCTCAAAGCAGGCGCGGTGAATTACTTGGACTAAGAAATGAATCTTTTCTCATAATACGTGCGCTCTTACAGATGGACTGCCGATGAAGGTAATGGTAAGATCGATGCAAAACAAAAGCGGATTTAATATCAAGTTCAGGGCAGGAGAGAGAGACCAAGTGTAAGCGGGCTCTAAATGGGAATTGACGTGCATGGGAACTAAGAAAGGAGAGGGGGAAGACACTTGGCGAGATTACTTCTACCATGAGATGAGAATTCAGCTCATCATGAGTTTCGGGGGGAGGGAAAGAAAGCCAAAAAAAAATTCCCATTATCCACTTCTTCCCTCATGGGATTCGTCGGATGAGAAAAGTGGGAGAAATTCCTTTATGAGTTCATTTTTCGGCTAACCCTCTCAGGAAAACTCTCGTGGATAACCGTGGGTCACCTTGCCTTCTCTTCATTGCTCATAGCCAATCTTTCCACTGGAGCTAAGGCCGTCACCTCCTTCCATCGCCACCAACGATACCAAGCTAGTACATCCTCTTACTCCCAGCCTTTCTCGCTTCAACATGTTTGTCTAACTAGAGGAAAGTAACGCGAGCTTTAGACTAAATCATCTTGCTGCGATTGAAGTAGTTTGGGAGAGTGGAATTAGTGGTGTGAGTTACGGAAAATTTAACTAGTGGGGAAGGGCTAACTTGGGAATAAATTCCTAACTTCTATGATTTAAAGGACTATCATCGGTGTCCTCTAGGTTAACCCAGGCTATATAGTCACGGAGGATCTACCTTTGAACCAAGGGACAATATTATTTAACCTACGGTGCAGTTGAAGAATGGAATAATGCGAAGAAACAATGAACTCTCTGTAAAGAAGATTTAGATGTGGGTTGAAGTGGTGAAATTTTCTTAAACAGGAATGTAGAGCCAAGGGATGTGGGATTAGCCTAGGACTAGTGAAGGTCTAATGAAATTGTGGTGACTTTTCGCCACTAAAACAAAGATTTGGAATGAGGGAATGAAATGATAAACCACCAAGATAAGTCAATGAGCAAAGTAACTAATAAAAGAGAGGGACAATTAGTCGTGATGTGGTGTTTGAGTGCATCCTTTGAGTGTTGTCTACAAATAGGCTCGGCATTAGCATTTATCGGTTAGAGAAATGAATTGGTGTGACTTACTATCTTATAACTAATGGACTTGGATCGATTAGCATTACATCCATAGGTAGTTAGCTCCAAATTCCAATAGAGGCTCATTAAAGAAAATATGAATAATTGTTTGAAGCTTTGGCAACTCCGAGCACGGCAAGTGTTAAATTGATTCGTATGGAGCATAATATTTCCCCGCATGGTACATAATATTTCCCCGCATGGTAGTACTCATATTTTCTGCGTGAAATATACATTCAGCATCATGAGCACTTCCTGTTATTGAAGGAAGGGGTTGAGGGCTACATGAACAAAATGTAAAATTCCCCGAGGGAAACGGGATGCCTTGGTTGGTAGCGCCAAGAGGACCACGTGGTATATAACACAAAACCTCAGAGTGAGGATCTCATGATGGGGAGTAGCCATAAGAATCAACGAAAACATTGAAAAAAGAATATTAAATTACAAGTCTAGTAATTAGACTCAGGTAAGACCATAATGGAAAAGGTGCATGGAAGTGCATGTGTGCATAACGTATCATTCATGCCGTCCATCCTTCCATTGAGTTTTTATTGGATGCTCTGAGTAGACTATATATTCTACATGGTTAAATTTGTGGATGTATAACATGTGGTGAATCGAGTGAGTGTTGGAGTGATGGAATTTAATCGCTAAGTCACCTACACTTGTGGTATCCATTGTTTTAAATTGACAGGTTTGTGCTCAATGCCGATGCCCTTAGGGTCCCGCTATGGTCTTCCTATCTCCATCGTGACCGAGTCCCATTACTATGATTTACCCAACGTGCATGGTGTGACTCTCACCCATGTCATCGCCACTATGACCGTCGATGTAGCCATGGGCATGGCCCACTAAAGAGATCAAGTTTGTGTTGATATTCATCAATATCAACGGGCAATACAAGGGGACGATACCTCATGAGTTCTTCGACGAGGACAACGGGGACGACAGTGGGGATGCTTCGGGCAACGGGGCAGCAGGTGGTGGGCCGACTACAACGGTATCTTAGGTGAGATCGAAAGGGCTGACAATGAGACATTTTTGGAAGCCTATAACCCCAGTGAAGGTTATGGCATTTTGGATGGCTTTTGGAGTAGGAGACGTTTAAGTACATAGTCGGGCTAGGTACTATAGTAGCCCCAGGTGTTCATCTCCTCGCGGTTTTACCCATGCTGACCAATGTAACTAATGAACTTATAACTGATGATTATCTGATGTGATCTTATCTTTATATATTCACTGGAATTGGCATGTCCACTTCAGTCCCTTGATAATATCATGTCACATTCCCTCTCATATTTCAATTGAAACTTTTTGTTGCATGAAAATAAATGTCTATATAATAAGAACGAATAGATGTGATGGCCTAGGCATCACGGCTCTGACAATAGCATTTGGAACAGGGGTACTACAAAAATAGCTTTGGGCTAACCAGTGTTTGGCAAAACAAATTTGCAAAGGGGTTTTCTAACATAATTATTTTTTAAATAAAAATAAAAGAAAAAAGAAAATCCAAACCCTAAGGTTACGATCGTCGATGAGCCAGATTTGGCGCTAGCAGTTATGGCTACCAGGGTTGAGCGAACCCTAGAGAGGGCCTCCTAGGACTGCTCGACCACCAATGTCGTTCCCTGTGCCATGTGCGCCCAAGCAATGGTGACCAAGGGTTACCCCACCACTAGCAGCCTCAACCGACAGCCGCCATCCATAACCTAGGGTTTAGATTTTTTTATTTAAAAAATAATATAGCAAAAAAGATGAAGGATAAAATTGAAATTTGAAAAAAAAATAAGTGAGGGTAAGTTTGGAAGAAAATATCTTAGCTTAGCATTTGGCCAAATACTAAAAGCTGGATGCTAGTCATTATCAGTATTGAGCTTTCAGCATTCCCAATACCAACTTTCATCCTAAAGCCCCTTGAGAATAGTTGCCGAACACCCTGCATGTTTCCCAAGGGGCTTTGGAGCTCCAATGAGTTTTGGGAAAGCTTAACAAAACCCACCCTTATTGGGCTTTGGCTCACCCTTTATTTTTCAGATTTGTAAGAAGGATCAATTGGAGTTTCCATGTACTTTGAATGTGAATGCCAAGATAAGCTTAAACCCAAATTGGTGATAATGTATACTAAGTGCAGTTCCAATAAATGGGCCGATGGGGAGTTGTTGGACCACCTAGGGATATCGATGGTTCTCCTGATTTCGATGGTGATAGCTTCTCGATGAGTGAGGTTGTCAGTCCTTAGTGAATAAGGGTGATAAATGACCTTGACCCTTCTCAGGATTTAAGTTTTGTAATTGTGTTTTGTTTGGATGAAGTAGTAAAATTTTAAAGTGACGTCTAATATAACTAAATGGTGTATAAGTCTATTAATTAAACTCGTGTGATTTCTTGTTTGCAATGTAGTGAAATTTTGTTGTACTTCCACATGTGTAATTATAATTTATGAATATAAACAAAAAGAAAACGTGTCGTGAAGTGATGCTCTTGAGCATCACATTTTTCCTTAGACTTTATGGCCAACAATCGCCGTTCAACCTTCATCAGCCATAAACGAGGGCCATGACACCCTCGCCAACCCTAAAGTCTAAGGAAAAAAAAGGAAAAAAAGTTATACAAAAATTATGAAAAAAAGTTATACAAAAATTAAAAAAATTCAAAAAATTATTAAATTTTCTTAAAATTGCCACGTTTCCACCGATCGCCAAAGTTGGCCAAAAATGTTGAATTACCGTAAATGCAAAATGACTAGGACTGAATTGGCACAACTAATAGGTTATGACGTTTATGGTAATTTTCCAATGATTTTTGTGTATTACTCAATTAGTTCTCTGCAAAGAAGTTGAAATAAAAAAAGTAAAAAAAAAAGTTGAAATAGTCTCATCAAACTTCGATGTATCTAGAGACCTATTATTCTCGCTTATAGAATTAGATGTATGCTTAGGTTGCGTTTGGTCGTCCACATAAAACTCATAATATGATATATTTTATTCTATCCTGTGTTTGGTAGTTGTCTAGGATATGATAAAGGAGATATAAGGAAGGCATAGGGGGATAAAATAATTCGAGGAGAGGGGGTGGGATAGGGCCAGATAGGATTTCTGTTATCCATTACTCACGCCACCCCCCTCCGCCATGCGCCATCTGTCTCTCCCCCATGCCTAGCCACCTCTCTGGCCAAGGGCCACCTATCCAGTGTTGGACAGCAGCTTTTCCGATGAAGGCGAGGCTGTCGGTGGTGGTCCCAATCTAGTTCATCTTCCCTTTTTTCAACCCATCAACTCCACCATTGAATCTCGCCTCATCAGCTTCACATTCTATATTTCTTTTACTATTCTGATCACCGCAGCAACTTCTAGTATACAAGACAGTTAGGGTTATTTGACAATGATTCTGATTTAAAAAAGTGATTCTGATTAGAATTGTATTTTTTTCATTCTATTCTCTAATGATTTTTAGAAAATCAGAGCGTGTTTGGTAACTACACAAAATTTCTACTCCCGAATAGAAATTCTTTTGGTAATTGCACAAAATTTATTTTCCCAATAATAACCAGGTGGCAAGAATTATTTTTTAAAAATTTTCATCTTTTTTTAAAATCCTTTCAAAAAAATTTTAAATTTTTAAATTTTTTTAAATTTTGAAATTTTTAAAGTCTTTTTTTACATTTTTTAATTGCCCCCATTTGGATTTTTTTTCATTTTTTATATTTTTACTTCCCCCTTTTAAAATTTTTTAATTTTAAATCTTATTTTTAAATTTAATTTTTTAAAATGTATTCAAAAAATTAGTTGTTAGCAAATTTTCAAATCTAATTTTAAATTTTTTTAAAGTTCAGAAGTTCACATAGATGCCTACGTGGACTTAATCTCTTTAAAAAAACTGAGGCTTTTTTTTTTTGGGGGTAAGACTGAGGCTTTATTTTTTGTGATTCTTAAAAGTGATTTTTTTTAAGAATCAAATTTTTTTATTCCTATTTTTACTCCAAAACTATTTTCGAAAATATAATCAGAATCATTTACCCTGCCAAATATATTTCTAATCTTTTTTTGTTCTATTTGAATAGAATCAAATGGTCAGAATTGCTGCAAAACAAATCCGTAGTCAAAATGCTCTTTATATGCCTGCATGCATGCTCTGGGACACGGGATTGATGAAGCTGGAGTTGATTCAGCTCCGACCTGATAAGGTTTGGACCGAGCTCCAACCCAACAATGTCAACGAGCAGTCGGAGATCCGCCGCATCACCTCCAGAGAAGAGCCTTTGGATGGTACAAGTCAAAATATTTCATTTCTACCAAATAATGAATAAGATGGGATATAGAGCTATCCCACTTTAAATCCGTTGTTCACCAAACAGAAGATAGGATAAGAAACTCAGGGATTTGATAGAAAATAAAAACATAATTGGGGAAAAAATGGTTGGTTTTACTCCAGTAATCTAGAAGGTTCAGTATATTTTGGGGCTGGCGACTCTTGTCAAATGTGCGATTGGATCCTTAAACCTGCCGACAATCAAGATCTCTAACTGTCTTAATTTATTTGATCGAGTCCTCCTATTCTTGCCAATATATTATCAACTTCTGCCTTAGCAATTTTGTCAATTATGTCTACACGCCACTAATTATGCAAAGAAAATTGCCATTTAGAGCTTTTTTGGTAGTTGACAAGGGTAGGAGACTCTCACCGGAGGTTAGGCGACGGTGACTCGGCCCTCACTTGTCTACGACAAGCCGTTATGGCTCGCCCGTGGTACGCAAGGCAAGTGCCAAACTTGCACACCGCTAAACCCTCGCGTGCTGGCGGCAAGAGCACGTTGCCTAACTCTAAGGAAAGCCCGTCTGTCCTCGCTTGGATATGTCGAGGGCCAATGGGCCATATCTGCCGGCCGGCAAGGCTGACAACCCTTTGCGCCAATCTCTTGAACTTCCTATCGGAATAATTAGCTAGTCGTGGTAAGCAAGGTCGGTGGTCAGATAGGTGAAATGTAATATCCGCTTGCTTCGTCCGCACGACCTAATTACCTGCGCTGTCCTTATGATTATAATGACGAGGATGTTGTTAAACAAACGAGTGCCTCACGAGTAATAAACGTTTTGTAACGCGGCTTTTCCCGGGTGTTACGTGGAGATCGGGACATCTTTATTAACCACACTTAACTCGAAAAAAGAAAAAACCACAACGATAAATCAGTTGATGCCTTGGAACAGAAAGGAGCAATGGCCTTTGCCCCTCGTCACGACAGAATCTGCACCGACCCTGCTGTCGACGTTTTGTGAGAGAGAAAGGATGGGAACGAAGCAAATTGAAACAAAAATCCAAAATGAGGTATAAATAATAAAAATTACAAGCACAAGCTCAATGGATGCCCGCAACTGCAAGGAAATAATAAAATATAAATGACCAAAGAGCAAGCGCGACGCGTCTGATTCTCTGTTCTGTCACCGCCACGCAGATAAAGCAAAGCGAGAGAAGGCGAGAGCTTTTCCCTTCCCACCTGTGCTTTCCACTCGCTCCTGTTCGATCGCAGCATACCCACAAATCAAAGAAAACCTTTCGGCCATAGACGACGCAGAGAGAGAGAGAGAGAGACAGGTATTCTTGTTTTACACTTCTCCATTTTCTCTGTTTTTTCTTTTTTTTTCCCTTTCCGGGCTTTCTTGTTGGTTAATTATAGGATGCGATCCTTCTTCGTGTTGGGCAAAACCCCCTTCAATTTCGGATTTTGATCGCTGCCCGATTCAGCTCTCATCGCTGTCATTCCCGTTTCCATGGTTGGACGCGTTCCTGTCCCTCTTTGATATTCCGTCCTTTCCTCGTATGTTTAGGGTTTCTCCGCCAGATTGTTGCTTTTCCTTTTCTTTTGCATTTCTGATACCGTGCTGTTGACGTAAAAAGATCAATCTTTGTCCCCTCTTTTCAAATTAGTACTTGGAGCTTGTGATTCGATCGACCGGATTGATTGTTGGGTTTCGCTCGTATTGTGAATTAATCAATTCTTGTGTGCTTGATGGAACGCGATCTTTATCGCCGCGGCTTAGGGGTATGTAGCAACGTCCGCTATGTTTCTTTTCCGCTTTCGTAAAATGCGTTTTTCGTCAAACGCGGATGATTTTTGATAGTCTTCCTGATTTGCTTGTCGTATGTGTGGATCATTGGTTTCATGCATATGCTCGTGTTCGTGTTGTTTTGTTCGTTACAAGTAGTTGATATTGCATTAGGCGGATGCATTGCTGAAGCCTAATTCAGTCACTGTTTGGCATTACAACATTGCCATTATTAGTCACTGTTTTTTTTTTTTTTCCATTCTTAACACGAAGAAATTTCTTGATTTTCCTCATGAATGAATATGTATTGCAGTGGTCATAGTGAGACTTCTACAAATTTTTTAGTTGGTTTGTAAGTTAGCGGCGTTGTGCGGGGTTTTTGGGATGAAATGTCAAAGGTTTATCCTTTTTCAACTCACATCTGAGATTGGTACCCATATACTCGGCACCAGAATCTGAGGTGGGATAATCGATGCTGCCCTTGGTTTCTGGACTTCTTTTTCTAATTTTCTCCAAGAATAGCTCTCTATAGGAATCGAGATTTGTTTAATTTTTGAGGGCGCTAATTATGCCATGTTTGCAAGTTTTCTGTGTTTTTGTGATGCTTCATTATCCCCTCTATCATGAACCTGGATAAGAATACTGTAGTGATGGAACTTAGGTTGTTGTTGGGTCCAAGTTAAATGTACAAGCGTGACGTTTAGCACAATGGCCATCTCTATAGTTTGATTACATGCACCGCAGGCACTTATATATTTCCTTCTGCTGCTGCATATGTCCATTGTCATTAGGTTGCGTGCATTGATTTTCATGGTCCTGAAAATTAGTTGATGTTGTTATATTATGGTATTGTAAAAGATGACTTGTGAATAGTTGGGATTGGCGATTATTATTGGTAGGTAGAGTGTCTAGAGTTTTTCTTTTCTGCGTTTGTTTTAGATGATTCACAGATCCATTCCCCATGGCAGGCACATGCTACTCCTCCTAGTTACTTTATGCGACTGGACAGACCGAGGGCACAAGACGATCTTTTATTGAGGAAGAGGGATAAGATGAGGAGGTGGCTTTGCTGCACATGTCAAGTGGAAGAGTCTTATCCATCCAAAGACGATGAGCTCCTCAAGAGCCCAAGGCACCATGCTGATGGTACCACCACTAAACTCATTTCATCTGAAGAAAACAAAA